>JAVTVY010004529.1:0-39000 GCA_036873755.1 Hanleya hanleyi
CCAGAAAGGCTTATCGCGGATATAGGAGACGTAGTCGGAAGCGGAAAGCTGATGAAACTACTGAAAATACGCCAGAACTCATACCAAATGAATCTGCCAGCACAAGAAAACTTCGCTTGTTGGGCAACAACAACAACAACAATACTTTGACAGCTGACGTTCACAGTACAAATCAGGCTGGTAGTGGTTACATTCTACTTCATACAGATACTTTGTCGGCAATATCTGATAATTTCCTGTGTCCAGAATGTAAAACCCAGTCTATAAAGTCTTCATTAGGATTGAGCTACGGATATGCACATCAATGACACTGTTGAAAAAACTGTGTACATGCGTTGAATAGTATGCTGAAAATTCAGAAATGTTCGGCAGCTGATTTCTCAGATTGTATTTTTGACGTTTTTCTTGGCACGGGAAAGATTCATTTCAATAAACTACTCAACCAATTGTCATGAAATTTTCAGCAGTTGTTCTTCTCACTGTGGGCTACAGGAATATCTCATTAAAAAGTGATGGGGGGTATTTGGGGGGTGTTGTGATGAGAAAGAATACAACAAATTTTTAATTTTTAAAATCCGGATGGTTTATTGAAGCCCTGCAAATAGAAAAACATATTAGTAAACATCATTTCATAGATATTCCTGTTCATAGAATATATGGAGATATAAAACAACTTAGTTTGAAGTTGTGTTTTCATTTATAACCAAAATATAGTATTCCCCGTAACCGCACTCTCTAAAAATTGTACTCGCAAAAATATTGAAAACTGGTGGGGTTAGGATCACCAAATTTTGGTGTTGAGGTCCAATTACACAGGTTAGTAAGTGTGGAAAGTTTCAGCTGTCTTCTGTGTGTACTTTTTAATATCCAGAATTGACGCGTTTCAGACCCTCGTCTTGCCTTAAAGAAAGTCATTTCAAAAGATGCAGGGGAAATGTTCTGCCCATCCTCCTCCAGAGGAGGGGGTTATTGGAATCGTCCTTGGCCATGGGGGCGGCCATTGAGCTGTAGAGAACTTTGTACATCAAGAGCGGAAAAACTAGGAAGACTTAGGCACTGAAACTTGCCTAGTTGGTCACAATTGTAATGTTGTGAGTCTCTATAGTTTTTGGGCGATGGCAGATGAGAATTAATACGTTTTTTTGCGAAGAGATGCTCGAAATTGAAAGGATAATTTTTACACGGAACGTGGATGTTGTTGTTCTTGTACGTTAAGAGATTGCGAAACTCACCCGGATGTTCCTGTTGTATAGATATACCCCGGGTATTTGTGAAGCGATCAGTCTCTGCACAGAGGTGACGATGGTAATCAAAGTGTTAGCTATACTCGGATCTCTTGAGCAGGAGAGTGCCTGGTTTTGCGACAACCGTAAAGTGTGATGTTCTTCAAGCATGGCGAAGAGGAATAAACACAGGCGAATAAAGCACACTTCCAGATCAGGGAATGGAAAACTTACCGACGTTTACGCTTTAGTTGACCTGATAACTATTACTAGGGCAATTTTAAACATATTCTCCGTCAACTTCGAAAGAAAGATACGGAGTTGTTGGCTTGAAATGGCGCAAGCCGAAGTGCGTCGGCGGACACGGGCAAGTGAACTGATATTTTTCCTTGAACGAAGTCGGCAACTGACAGTCAAAATCTATATCATTTCTCTGCTAGAAAATCTCAGTTTGCCGATTTTGTTTTATTATGAATACATTGAAATAATGCGTTGAAATAAACCCTGAAGATTCAAGCAAACTTATTTATCAAACTGTGAAGTCAAATTTTTTATTCTTCGACAAATCGCGTGTTCAAAGGTCTCTTATCGTTTCTTGTCTCGAAACAGCTCAAATCAGAGGGATAAAACGTTGTGCTAAAAAAAAAAAAAAAAACATTTCCATTGATAATCAATGTTCAGTTACGGTAAGTTCCCTAAGTATTCGTGACCGGAAGTGAATATCGTAGTCGTGAAAATCTGACCACTTCCGAATAGTTTGTGCATGTCAGTTCAGAAAAACGGACGTAAATTAGACATACCATTCGACAATGAAAGGTCACAATACGTCGACTGTGATGTTTCTTTAATTTTGTGATATTTACCCCAGACAGCACTCTAAATGATATAAGATCGACAACCACGAGACATTTACCATACTTTGTGTGTAGAATGAAGCCTTAGTTTCATCGGACGCCCGGCAAATTTAAAATCACAAATTCGCATATATCATTGTATTAGTACATACGGGACAAGGGCATATTCTGTCACTTAGACATTCATATTTTCTTTATTTTCTCTTCAGGACATGCTTGAAACCTTGCATAATTTTTGTCACGGCCGAGAAAACAAGGCCCATCTATCTCGGTTATGCCAATGATGTTTGCGGGAAAATATATAAACGATCTAATGAAGAAACACAGATTACGTCATTTTCATATTGAGAATCAAACCTAATAATATCTTGATTGCTCTTCATAGGGAAATATTGTGGAAGGGCTTTTCAAACTGTTTATGTCAATAAAACGAACAGCAAATTAATCAAGCGCCCGACACCATTTGAAAGCCCATATCAGGGCCAACTCGGCTGAGACCCTATCAGGGTCAACTCGTCTGAGACGATGTACAATCTTCCCAGCTGGAACAAGCTCATCCTGCCATGGATAGCGGCTAAACGAAAGACATGAATTGCTTGCCCTTTCTAACAATTCAATATATCCCTTCGATCCTTGATTAAAAAATGTATGAAAATACTTTTATAGAATTGGCTGTGGTCTATAGAGTGAAAGTTACAACATGCCACGTGTTGGTTGTACATTTTCCCGCCTCACGGAGTTGTACTAACATCACGTGATCAATACTTGGATAGCATAGCACGTGGGCCAAACTTGCGCTTGGGCTATTTGAATGTCTTTCCACCGTTATGCAGTCTGTATTACGTTACGCGTCTGGTTGTCATTTACACTGTTTCGCCATCTCCACAATAGGGGGTTTACACCGGATATAAATCCCCATCTGGAAAACAAAGATGACAACAAATTTCTATTCAGTTTATGTTCGGTAGAATAATTGTTTATGACAGTTTGCTTGCTCCTGAAAAGTTGAATATCAGAGCCCAAACGTTTTTCGGTATATGCATAACCGCGAATTCTACGACCGTAAACTATTTTGAATCGCCCCATTCGTTGGAAATGATAAGGTTTTAAATTATTTTTGTCTGAACAGTACAAAAATATGTTTTCAGTATCATAGCTGGGAATCTCAACATTCGTGTCAAACGGAAAAAGGAATCCGAAGTCTGACCCAAACATGCGCGTTTCTGGTTTTTGTGTGAGGTGCGCATGGCAAACAGTCGCCAAAATTAATGTAACTATATCCCGACCATGTGCGATTGTATTTCATTCAGATCGTGTACCTCTCAGGATTCGGGGATAATAGTTTAGTTAGAAGATCCTATCGTATAACTTGCTGTGTTTAATAAAAAGAAATATGTATATACGGAAAGATTTGTCAACAGACCAGGTTTGCATCGTGCGACCATGTAACCGACAATGATCTCTACCCCGCGACTTAGAAAATCTGTAGTTCAAATGTCTGGTCAAACTTCAGCAATATATTTTGTTAAGACCAAATGAAACCTAACTTCCAGTTCTTCAGTATAATATCGAAGGTACGCTCTCTTCAATCGGCAATTTTAATATAGAACGTCCCTGTAAACGGGCAATATTCTCAATTTGATGACCATGAGAAATCGCGGTTCAAACATTGGATACATTTCGTTTGAGACATAATGAAAATCAACTTAGTTGTTACAATTGGTTGTGTTCAAATTGCTCAAAAAGTTTGCAAGGTTTATAAAATACTAATTCTAAGATAACTCGCTGATCAGGAAGTTTTTCTATCGAACTACATAAGCCCACGTCAAACTCGCGACCACGGTAAATGGGGAATTTTCGAATAGTTAGGACCGCGGTTTTTCGCGAATGGGCTGTTTTCGATTACTTAGGGAACAGTGTCACGTAACTTGGCGAAAAATGCCCGTTTTCGAATTTACTTAGGGTCGCGAATACTTAGGAAACTTACCGTATGTTGATTCCTCAATCAGTAAGTCTGATATTTGATTCAAAAGCCTACCTATTTTGCCAGAATTTGTGGAATTTGAATATTTTTGCTAATTTGGGCACGTTTCCCTGCCTAAAGAAATTTTACTGTGCCGAATAGAGGGATAATCATGACTAAACTTGAGCAACATTGCACATATGACAGGGGCACTGGACATCACAATAAAATTTATTTCCCAAACAAAACAAATTTTTGGCCCTACCTACTCAAATTTTTCCTAGCCTGTTTCCGGAAACAGACCTATCCTTGATCCATTCGCAACATTTTTGCAAGCAAATTACTGGAGCCATGAATATTTCAAATTCGCGCTTTTCCCCCATGAACAAATTATACCTCAGAAAATGACCAGCCCACCTTGCCAGCTTAAAAAAGTCGTCAAAATACGAACAGCTACGGTAATCAGTTCAGTTTAAATTGCATTTTCCCCCAATATTCCTTTGCTTTCTGTGGTGTGCGAGTTGAAAGAATAAATGCGAGATGAGTACATACTTATCGACCCTATACCAAAGTGGAATAATCAAAACATGTTGGTTTCTGAGGATATTTTCAATTTCCTGACCATCTGTTTCTGCGGACAATGCCCCTCCATGATTTTCTCCCGTCTGAAAAGACATTGAGAAACAGAATTTTTTTTTTTTTATATAATGCTTCACATCCGATTTTACAAGTTGTCACTGATCTGTATTCTACCGTGTTCTATTTGACAGGAAATTCTATGCAAATCTATTATCCTAAGCGCCGTGTCATTCCTCTCCAAATTCGCGGGTTATGATCACTCAATGGAACAGTCTATTAGAGCTGTTACTTTTGCGACGACAAACCCAAGACCACTTCGATCAAGATGGCAGGAATGACCAAGAGAGTGACTCAAACAAACTCTGGGTAGATGGGTATCAACAATTGATACAGTACCTATAAATCAAGCAATCAGCATTGTTGCTGACACTTCAAGGGTGACTGACATACAAACCAGACCATTTAGTCTGCCACTCCGAGAGCATGTCCAAATATGACAGGGTATTATTTTGGCATATAAGTATGAGGAACAAAGCTCAGATCTATTACATACCAATTACAAAATAGGATGGGGTTTTCGAAGTCCACGAGTTCTAGTTTTTCTAAATTTGTTCAAACATATATGCTTCAACATAGGCAGGATAGGCAGTTAACAACTTTTCACAGGTTAGATTTTAATCGGACATTCTAACAGGCATCAGGCTACTTCATACCCTGCCAACAGTTGACTATAGTGTTCCACTGGATTAAGATAGCATAATAGTAGGCCTTCTCATGGCATCAAATTTTATACCTTGATCCTATGGTCAGATATACCCTCTAATCATGCTAATTGCATTGGGGTTGACAACACGACATGCAGCTTTTGTGCACATGGTTCTCGGACAATCAGCATCATCCATTACTAAGCAAAGCCGAATGGGCTTATGTACATGTAGTTCACAGCTAGATTGTTGTTGTAAAAAGTGCTCTCTTGAAATAGTTGAGAGGCTTTTTCTTTCTTCTACAAGGTGTACTGGATGCATTTTCCATCTCCTGCTTCCTGTGTCAATTAAATTTGATAAAACCTGAATGTGTTCCTTGAAGACAGCTGGTGGACTAAGGGGGGCATTCAAGTATTGCGTATATGGGGGGAGGGGGAGATCAGAAATTCAGATTTTTTTGCATACGTAATACTTGAATGCCCCCTAATATACCAAGGCTAGCTTGAAGTGTCAATGTAGAAATTGACTTGGTGTAAGAAGATTTGAATTTCAGGAGGGCATTTTGTTCCTTCAGTGGCTTTAGTGTGTTGAGGATGTATTTCTAGCCCATTGCTAGTTGCTTAGTTTTAATATCTTTCCTGTGTACAGGTTACCAACCCTACAATCAGTACAGCCAACAGCAGCCCCAGCAGGGAGGGGCTCAACAGGGAGGGTATACTGGTCAGCCAGGTCAGCCTTCCTCCTCCCAGCCCTATCAGGCCCCGGGGGCACAACAAGGCTTTCCTGCTACTGGGGCACAGTCAGGCTTTGGTGGATATGCTAACCCTGAACAATCAGCGCAACAACAACAACCAGGACAGGCCGCCTATCAACCAGGATTTGCAGCTCCTGTAAGTACATACATGTCAGATGTGGAGAATTTGGCATCATTATCCTAAATGGTGTTTGCCTTCCTTTGTGTCAATCATCTGATGCTTTCGCCCAAATCAAGCTCTGCTACCTCCCTGATAAAGCCTCTTTTTTTTTCTTCTTTTTCTTTTTCTTATATTCCACTCTCCACAGTGGGATTAACATTTATCTAAAATAAGATTAACTCAGCTCCACCTTAACCTGACAGATCCATTTTAAAGCATGCTGGGTACTAATTTTGAATGGGCCACATCCCATGGTAAGAGAAGGGTAGCATTTACAGAAAAGTAACCCTGAACAGAAGGCTGAAAGTGTAGTGGAAATACCCTGATGTACCAGGTTTAAAGATTTTTCAATATCATGGAAGGGGTGCTGGGCTCATGAATATTCATGTCAATAATATTTTCTTGCAAAAATTGTACAAGTTTTCCATTATTTGAATTCCTTTTATGATGATTGTGTTGGGATTAAATTAGGTTTAGTTATATTTTGACTACTGTATTGAAAAAAAGTTAAATCCACATTTGGCGTGTCACATGCTGTGGCATTGTGCCTGGACATCTGCCTCTTGATCGGAACTGCCAGCTTGAATCTTCCCTGGGGGAAAATTTTTCAGGTTAACTTTTTTTCCTCTCAGAAGAAAGTTACTAGGAAGTACAACTGACTCATGAATAAATTGAGCAGTGACTTAATTGAATGTGCTGCTAACTACCTTCTCTCACCAGGGGATCAAACAGCTGTTGTCATCCCTTGTCTGAGTTTGAGACCAGGACTGTGCTAATGAGATAATGCTAGTTTTGAATCGGCATCGACTGTGATGAAGCCCTATTCATCATGCATATATGTCGTATTGTTTACTTTCAAAATATTCCACTAACTTGAAGTCTTATCCACCCAGGGTTTCTACTGGTGATGACAAGGTATGTCCTACACTCAATATATCCCTCTATACTGTAATCTGAGCCTGGCACCACACCATGACTTGAAAGAAGTTCTATTCTGAGCTTACATCATATTACTCTCTTGCCACTTATCATACCCCTTCCCTTCTTCCATGCCCCCCTTCCCCCCCCCCCCACACAACATTGGGATCATTTCTCACGCTTTGAAAATGGTGAAAGCTTGTGTAACAGAAAGATGTGATCAATATCCCCAGGTACAGATCCCGCTCTTAAAGTGTAACTGTGGTACTTTAGCAAGTTTACGTCATATCCAAGATAATCTTCCCATGATTTTACAGCTTTAATTTCACCAATTTCAATGTTATGCATGTTATCGTAGTACACAGTGCCACAAGCATGTCGGAACTTGTGATGCTATTATGGAACGATAAACCAAGTCACAACGCAACATTGTTACAAAACTGTTCCATTCTCTGCATTGCCACGACATCCCGCAGACGGTGCAGGACTCCCGAGATATGACGTCGTTAACGTCATCTCTGATGTCAGAAGGGGCAGTGCAGAACCTTCTGAGACAGAATACGAGTGAAATGTTGGGGAAAACTTTACTACGTTTTGTTATTCACATCATTATCTTGAATATGACATTTGCACAAGTGCCATAGTTACACTGTAAAGGTGAAGTACAAATGTTTTTAGATTCTTTTCTCGGGGCGATGTAGGCCCGTAGGGACTAATGGTCCTGTCTTGTAGTCAGAAAATATTGAGCACCAGCTCTGTGTCTTGCTAACACAGCAAAAGATAGAGTTCTTACACGACAAGAAAGAGGTCTGAAACTTCCTTCTTTAGAATGTCCAGGTTTCTGTGTTTTTAATGTCCGCGTATAGTTGCAGGTCTGATATGTTTAAGTTAAATTTCCATTTATCTAATTTTATGCATGTTTTTGTTCATTTTCCAGTGGCACTACTTTCATGCTCAAAATATGTCGTCTGCTAAACCACAGATTTTGAGAGGCGCATGTTGAGTCATTTTGTGGGACTAACTCATTCTCATTAGAAAGCGTGTTTGGGCAGTAATTTAGTATTAAATAATACCAGTATAAGTGTAATTCATTGTAGAAAACAATGGGATATTTCACTTTGCCTGTATTCATTTACATTTTCATGAAATATGTGTGTTGAGTTACAGTTTGGAATTTTCGCCATTTAAGCTTACCCCTCAAGACCCTCTGCATTATCTTTTTATAGTAAGTTTCTAAAATCCAGTGGTGGTCAAATCATTTACGTAATAATTTCCCTGTATTCAGAAATGTTTTCTTCGCATTCTGTTTCTGAAATATTCATGGAATGTTGCAAGCATTTCCCCCTGATCTACAGAAAGAGCTCTGCATATCACAGACATGCCCAGTCTTTCGTTTCTGTAAATCAGAGGAGTGCTATAAATCACACTCCTAAAATGAGTGAGGCGGGTGATCGCACTCCTGAAATTACTATCCCAGCACTTCAGGCCTGGGTCCAGGGGCCGCCTAGGCCCCGGAAGCTCAGAGGTCCTAGATTGCTGGAGAGGCATTCTGAGCCATTTCCAGCAAATAAATCTGCAAATTCTCCCTTACATTTTTGTCCTCATTTAATGTTGTTTTTTTTTTAATTCATGGAGATCCCAATTGCAATTGTCTGAAGTTATATACAGGAGACATGTGCCCCCTTGTCTACACTGTCTGTACAGTCATGCTTTGTGCTATTATGACAAATAAATTCCACAGCAGCAAAACTTTACAGAGCTCCGCGATATCATTATGTTAATTTGATACACCATTTTCCAGACGGAACCTCGGATATGAAGTGATTTTCTTCATAAATTCTTTGTGGACGACAACTTGCTTTGGAATACCAAGTCTGATAATAAGATCAAATCAAAACTTGTGCAAAATGAATACCTAAAAACTTTCGATCGTGACGTTTGCTTCAAACAGTGTATTAAAAGTTCATTGCAACGCACGCAAATCAAAACATGGCGCCTGCTAACACCGGCGGGTAAAACAAAAATTTACTCGGATCTTAGTACGGAATAATCTTTCTGGTTCAGCTATGATTTCGTCGCTAGGTTTTATCAAACAGACTGATAATTCATGAATATATATTAGGGCTTTCGAAAACAATATATCTGAATAGTCGTTGGCGACATATTCAACATCTGCTTCAAACATCACATCAAAGGGACGATCGGACTCTCCGACTTCGCTGCTAGAATTACGATTTTGTATTTCCCCAAATAGCCAAGAAATGTACCGCCGAACACAGAAGAGTTCCTATTTTCGTTTGTTCGTGAATGCGTGATGAATTATCGACTTATATTTTCAAAAAAATACGCATTGGGTTTTGGGAAGCAGGACTTCTCTAGGTGCGCGATCAATCGCGCGCCTTGAAATGAAATTAGGCGAGCGATGGTGCGCGCGAGCGATCGCGCGCCTCAAAAACGAATGACTGCATGCCGTGTTTGAAGCTGTAAGGTGACAGGGGAGATAACCAAATAGAGCTGTAATATACTAGGGGTTTACTGACAGGAGGAGGTACATGAAACAATATGATGCCATGAGAGGATACATCCCCAGCATAGCTCCAGTCCATCTAACCATGAGGATTTTACATTGTATCTCAATACTCATTTTTACCCCTCGGCCAATTTTGGCCATGGGGTATTGTCGTCTTGTACGTCCGTCTGTTCGTACGTCCATACGTCAGTACGTGAGCGAGATAGACGGAATACGGTTCCACTGAAGAATTCCAAATTTGGTATGCTTATTTACCTAGTCAAGGACCAGAAGCCTATTGAATTGGGACCTGATTGGGTGGAAACCTTGGCGGCCATCTTTAATTTTATGCAAAATGGATAATGATCCATATCTCGGAAATCATTCAACTGTTCAATACGAAAGTTGGTATACATCATCGATACATCAAGCAACTTTCAATGAATTACCAAACCGGCTTTTCTGATTAGCTGGAAATCCTGGAGGCCATCTTTAATTTATGCAAAATCGATAATGATACATATCTCTGTTACCATTCAATTGTTTTATATGAAAGTTGGTATACATCATCAATGCATACAGATACTTTAAATCGGGACCTGATTGACTGAAAACCTTGGCGGCCATCTTTAATTTATGCAAAAACTTTAATGATATATATCTCTGATATCATTTAGTGTTCTATACTAAACTTGGTATACAGCATCGATGTATCAAGAGACTTGCAATGAATAACCACATCAGTTCCTCTGAGTGGGGAGAAGGATGGGCGGCCATCTTTAATTTATGCAAAATCATTAATGATCTCGTTCTCCGATACCATTCAAGTGTTCGATGTAAAATTTGGTATACATCATTGATGCATCAAGAGACTTACGACAAATGACAGTTCTGGTTTCTCTGATTGGGCGGAAACCTTGGTGGCCATCTTAATTTATGCAAAATCTTTAATGATGTATATCTCTGATACCATTTCAGCGTTCTATACGAAACATGGTATACAGCATCAATGTATCAAGTGACTTTCAATTAATAACCACATCAGTTCCTCTGAGTGGCGGGAAGGATGAGCGGCCATCTTTAATTATGTGAAATCATTAATGATCTCTATCTCTGATACCGTTTAAATGCTCGATGTAAAATTTGGTATACATCATTGATGCATCAAGAAACTTATGTAATGAATACCGGTTTCTCTGATTGGACGGAAACCTTTGGGGTCATTCCTAATTGCAAGATTTTTGATAATCTGTATATTTGTGACTTGACTGATTGGTGTTCCTGACATCTTGGTTCAAATTGAATACATTATGAATGTACCCAGACCCGAGAGGTTTTCAGATGCGCAGCTTCGTATTGTTATTTACTGCTGAAGGATATGCTTTCGATTATCTGAAAAAAGTGAATTTTTTTACAAATATTGGTAACATGCAGTGAAGACATTATTTTATCATTTCATCAGGTTGGTTTCATAATAAATGTCTGTCCCAGCAGGTTTTTTTTTAATATACATATGTGTACAATTACACTAATGCACTAGAGATCCTTGTTGAGAGGAATCTGTGAGACTACAAGTATGGCTCTTCACCATGAGATGGAACATCAAAGAGTTAGTGGAATTATTCCAACAGCCTATTTTACATTTAAATAGCCCCGTTTCAGTGCCTAAGGCTCTAGTTATATTTAAATATGTTGAATAATGATAGAAATCTTCACTTGGATTAATTTGAGGTATTGTGTCTGCTAGAAGCCCAACTGAGTTCTGATTTGCGAACCCTCATTACTTACCTTTCCTTGATTGGACGTCACATCAGACCAGTCAACCGAAGACTGAACAATACAAGCATTGCTGTCTGGTCAGGTGGTCTGGTGCGACATCACAAACTAGCATCAGACGGAGGCACATAAATTTGTTCCATTTTCTCGATTCCGCTTATACCCCTTTATTCCCTGCTTTCTCATTTCAAACATTCTCCTACGAATCATCAAACCATACAACATGTACAATCAAATCATTTGGTGGATACTTATGGTTATCCATTCCTAAAGCCAGCGTCAAGTTACAAAATGGTCAGTATCCTTGATAGGGGTGTCCTCAACCTTGTCAGCTATGTCATAAACTAAAATATTTCCCCATTCCATAACCCAATACATTCTGGCCTTACTGATTCCATGAATTATAATTTAAAGGTACTTGCACTTCTTTTGATTGTTTTATGGTGTTAAAATTCTCGAAAACTACTTTGCAAGCTCCAACATTCCTGTTTAATAAGCTGTTTTGTCACTGAATTGTTTTGACAGAAATCAATATATTGAAGCACAAGGTATCCATATAATGCTGAATATGCATCTTTTCTGGTGAACCAATGCTCTAGTCAGGGCTCGAAATTCCCACAAGCCTGGTAGCCCGTGGCTGGTGAATTTAGAACTTGGCTGGCTGAATTTAATTCTAGAACTAGCTAACCAGCCCAACTGGCTTGTTATAATTCAAGAATTTTAGCTTTGTATGATGAAATCTATGAGCCCGGTGGTGTAACAAAGTTTTATGGTAAATGCATGCCCTGCTAGTTTAATACAATAGGCAAGAAACCAACAATGGAGGCTTTGTTCTTTAATCTTTTTTTTCTTTCGCAGACATCAGATATATCCATATTTTCTGGCAAACTGATGCAGTAGTTTAATACAATTTGCAAGAAACCAACAATGTTCCTATTTTGTCTTCAAAAATATTATTTCATTCAAATAGAACAAGACATTGTCTCAACGTTCAAGAACCTTTGTTGACAAACTTTGAAAGAGAAATGCGTAAAAACGAACACAAATTCAATTTTTTTTTTTCACAATTTTCTACTGTCCGCAATGAAAAGGGTTGACACAGCACTAAAGAATGATGTGGCGGTGCCTGTGACGTTAAAAGTTTATTTTATTCAGCCTAAGTATGTTGACATGGATTAGTATCATGAATTCTCTTATTATTACTTCATGTCTCAACAGTACATGCATGATTATTTCTGCAGGGTCAGCAACAACAGTTTCCTGGAGGATTCCCCCAGCAGCCGGGGGCACCGGGGCAGGCCTCGGGACCAGGGGGAGCTAATCCTTACTCCAGGGGCACTGGTGCAGGTGGATATGCCGCTTATCCTAGACCCCAAGGCTCCTATTCACAAGGATATAGATGAGAGGGAAGTGAATCCTAGAGAAACTGTGGTACCTTATGTTAAACTCTGGCATCAAGAGGAATCTTAATGTGAAATCTGTGAACAAATTTTGAAATCGTGTAAATAGTATCGAGCATATTCTGTCAGACTATCAATATATTGTATAGTGGATATATATTTGAGGATTGAAGATTGTAATACCTGTCTTATGAATTTCTTGAATCCGTGTTTGTGTGTGTATATACATACACCTGTATAAACATACATAGAGTTTTACCATTATATGGTCCATTTAAACTGTCAAAAACTTGTCTAAACACATCCCACCTTAAAGCCCTGTTGTAGCAGTGTATCCTTACAACCTGTAGCATTTGAACATACGATTATCGGAGGTTTTCGTCATTAACCCTACCATGCCTGGGGGGAGATAGCGCAGAAAGTTTGGAAGTGGGGGGGGGGGGGCATTTTGGCGTTTCTCCAAAAGGACGAAAAATTGAGAGCTGAAACTCCGTGATTTTATAGTTTATCATACTGGGGTCATTTTGAGCCTATTTGCATAACCCCCCGAGCACGGGGTCAAGAGTAAATTCAAGATGGCGGCCAGGTGGGGTACCAAAAAGTGATGTTTTCGTCATATTTGTTCAAAATTTCTGCTTTTCAGTGATGAAAAGTGGCAGAAACTATTTTATTTCACATCACATTAATATTTACTAATTTTAGGAAGAAATTGCATAAATAAAAAATTCAGAAAATCTCACCAAAAAATGTAGTTCTTGAAAATGTCACTGTGACGTCATCAAAGCGGCCACCTTGGCTTTTTTTTAATATTTTCTGGTAGAGGTTGACCCAAGGGTATAGTGTGGTAAGAATTCAGCCCCCTAGCTCAAGGGGTAAGAAAAATAATTAGGAGGGGAGATTTCGGCCCCCACAGGCCTGGACGGGTCCCAAAAAGCCCAGGCCAGATAGGGTTAATACTACTATTCATAGATGACAGTGGAATGGCATCAGCTAGTGTTTGATTGAAACACTTAATATCATACTAGTGTATGCATGTTTAACCGGGTTCATATCCTAGCCACCAGTAGTAAATAATAAATGCTGTTTCCTTTGAAGTGGAGAAAACAGAAATGGCATAGGTTATTTCTGTTTGGGCGTATTTCTGCAAATTTCAACCCGCAGACTTGGAGGTGGATGGTGGTATGTTGGAGTGAGCCAGTCAATCTGCAGAGTGTGTCAAAATAATAGTTTGGCCTTTGGACATGATGGAATTGTGACAGTGATTTTATAAGTCCTTATTTCCATAGTATCAGCAAGAAATTGTTCTTTTTCTCCATCATGAACAGTGTATCTGTCCACTTCCAATCTCTGCGATGTTGGACCTGGATGTTCACACTTTGGATACCTCTCTGGGTAAAACATGGTCATTCCTAACACTATGTATTGACATTTTTGAGTACATAATACAGAAGTTAGACTATAGAGATGATTACATGTGATCAATGCTCCTGTGGTGTAGCTGTTTTGTAGGAAAGGCAGTATCCTTAACCATTTGATCTGTCCGGTCCAGTCTGTACTCACCTCAAGCCAGGGACATTGTCATTATCATTGCTTTAGAGTATTGTGTCACTTTACTATTGTTCAGAACGTGGTGCTACTTGTGTAAAATGGTAAAGCTGTTTATTGTGTATTTTGTCCAGTTCTGTCATCATATCCTTTCAAGCAACAGGAACTTGATAATGTGATGTCTAGCACTGTAATATCACTTGTCTTTATTGCACCATGTAAGCGTCCTGTCTGTGTCTTGTGCGCTGTCCTCAATGTTTTATAGGGTGGGTGGCGGGTGTCTGGTTCTATGCTGCTTCAAAGATTTCTTCTTTGAAGTAGCAGGAACACAACTGGGCTGGGTGGTGCTTAGTTTTTTGTCGTGATATAGCTGAAATATTGTTGAAAGCGACGTTAAATTCTATTCACTCACTCACTCACTCATATCCTTTCATTGTATTAATATGCTTTCTGAGATGACATCTAGATTATAGAACCTGCATGACAAAGAAAAACAGTTTACAAAATAGTTCCTTTATACAATTGTTCAGAATGCAGGTACACATCATCCCACTCTTGGTTCCCCTGTACATTATTAGGTTGCGGACATTTGAAATCAAGCTTATCACTTGCATCGTGATGACATGTCATCAAAATGTTTACCTTCTGCCAAAACTGGCCTTATGTTGTCATCAAGTATGCCAGTCCAATCCTCGCCATTTTCTCATTATCACCATATCTCCAGAATGACTGTGCCTAGGCACACCAAACTCCTATCAAACATACTTGTTTTCACTGGGCAGAAGCCTGTCAGCCTTGAATGTATCTGTAATGTTTAGTTAGGATGTTAGCTATTGAAATATTGTTGGAAATTGAATCTTTCGGATTTGAGGCATGACATACTATGATTTAGTCACTGTCCTAAATCGGGGATTTCCCAGAATCAAAAAAAAAAAACACAAAAAAAAAAAATTGGATAAAACACAATGTCACTGCGCCACTTTTTTACGGGTCTTTGACCTCATTTTTTGTCTTAATGTAGAGACGTTCTCCATATGATGCAGTTCATTAGTTTTTATGCAGTGCAATGTAATATGTTCAAGACCCGTTGACAAACTGTGACCATGACAGTGTTGTAATATGGCATGAATGATAAGGGCTTAAATATCTAGAGAGGAATAAATTTTATACAGTCCATGTTAATTTTTCCCTTGGCCAATTTTGGTTTGAGGGTATTGTGATTGGTTGAACATAGTTAATCATTAATGGACTGCATTACATGAATTAACAGAGGTCATTACACTCTGTAACTTCAGTTCTGGTCAAAATATCATTAGTTTGTTAACGGTGAAGATTTTGATAAGATCACTTATAAAGGTTGTAATTTATAACTTCTGTAAGTTGGTCCTCGGACTGCCTCGGGGAGGATTATAGCCAAGCTCTCTGAATTCATACCACAGATACAGTTAAAATAGTTCAATTATATTACAATGATATATTCTAAAGAATCCTAGCTAGTCCTTGATGTATGTACACCACACATGAATCTGGTGATGGACCAGAACCCTGTTGAAGAAATAGGTGATCTTGGCCTAGTTTTAAAACAGCATTTAATGGTAAATGTATTTCGATAAATGAACAATGACCAAACTTCCCTAATTCAAACCACACATATATTAAACTCTGAACAGCGGAGGGGTTTTCGGCTATTTTAAGAATTACAATGCTTCCCAGTCCCATAATGTTTGTGCCCTCGACCCCATACACATTGGGGAATCTTTGATTTGCAATTTCAGGAACATTTGCATAAAAGGTATTGAACACGTACCAGTGGAACTTCATCATCTCTTTATGTTCCTGCATCTCTATATATCCATCTGTAAATGACCTGATCAGATTGTGATGCTGTTACTTTGTATTTGAGAGTTTATTTCGCAAGCTTTTCCCTCCCATATTGTTCGACTTTCAACCTTAATGATACAGGTGGATCAACAATCATCATCATAATGTGAATCATCAGAACTTGGACACTGTTTTCATCAGAACTATTTTGGAAGCTAGTAAAATATGGTGGTATTAATAGTGTAGAAATATATGTATCTGTTACGTCAATTTTACGATAACGGAAAAGCGTAAAAATGTGTGAAGTCAAAGATTAACAATCAAATATTTATTCACAATACTAAAATCATATACAAATTAAGTAAGGTTAATACAACAAATAAATGTGTGAAATATAGTCTTACTGTTCAATGCTATACCGGTGTATATTTTACAGTCCCTGTTGATGCGCACAAATCGCTAACCGTATA
Organism: Hanleya hanleyi; assembly: GCA_036873755.1. Classification (NCBI taxonomy): domain Eukaryota; kingdom Metazoa; phylum Mollusca; class Polyplacophora; order Lepidopleurida; family Hanleyidae; genus Hanleya; species Hanleya hanleyi. The sequence goes on from JAVTVY010004529.1 coordinate 16,677, forward strand.
ATGGTAATCCAACACTGCTCAGTTGTTCACAATCCCAGTAAGTGTCCAATATCCGACGGTTCAATAGCGTAAACGTTAATACACCGGAGTAAATAATTCAGCAGTCCGTAATTACAGGCAAAGGTAACACAGTATAACACCCACAAAAAGCCAGTTTGAATTCCCTGCTGACTGACTGACTGAGTGCTATTTATACTCTGAGGCATTCCAGACCATTTTACTCAATCAAGAAGCTTTTAGAATATACAGCGTTGCCGCATCATCTGACCTAGATACAATTTACAACAACCTTCTAGAAAGCTCCAAGTGGCTGACCCATAAAATAATATGTAAACAAGCTCTATATTCTAGAAACATCCACAATGTCTAATAATTGACTACAATACCATGACACTGTTCATTACATGCAAAATAGAATGACACGAAAGAACATACAATCACAAAATTGAAAAACTGTTGGTTATCTCCAAATTGAGAATGCTGATAAAATCAATTTACAAGGTGATAGAATCAATTGATGAGTTGATAAGGGATTATTTGTACAAGTGGCAGCACAGGAGAAACTAAAAGCTACCCCCCCCCCCTTCCTAAATGTCATTTTTCCTAAAGTCAAAAACTTAGAAAAGTTCCTAAAAACTCAATGTAACAGACTGAAAATCTAATCTGGTTATTCACAGATAAATTTGAGCAGATGTAAAACATTTCATTAGTGTGAATAGTTATTTGTGTAACATATCTCTCTGTATTCACAGAGAGCAGAATATTGGATATACAGCAGCAACTTTGCACATTAATTTTATGGGATATAAGCTGGACAAAGTTGCATTTTTTATGTCATTTGTCAATTTTTCATATTTTCTTTCACACGGCACATTAATCTAATTGATTTGTCTTCATAATTATTCTCAAATCGTACTCATTAGCTTTTAAAAAAATAAGATGAAAATATAAAAAGCAGTAAAACGAAAATACTACCAAGAAGATGGCATTACTTTGATGTCATAGAGACAGCGAATCAGACATTTTTAATATCCATGTGGAAAAGTTCAGCTCTCTTGCCCAACAGGTAAATGAATTATTTCAAGCCTGCAAGCATCCAGGCTTGGCAGGTTAAACCTGTCCACAAATGCAGATAGTCCTGCTATGTTCCTGTCTTTTCACCTAAGTTTGATAAAAGACATTTCCGAGAATGACATTTTATATGAAACCTGCGCTACTTGTATCTGTTTTCATCAATATTTCATGTGGAATGCTAGTTATAAATTATACGCTAACTCTTGTAATAATGTTTAATGTGCTGTACAGTGGATTATGACATTTGTAATAAAATGGAAATAAAGAATTATGTACAAATGGTGCACAATCTTGGCTTCATTTCCCTTAAACTGTATAGTAAGCCCCATATTTCTTTTACTGTTAAGCTTCCTGATTTTTACCAGTGATCTGTATCAGCATATATGTTTGGTAGTATGGTTATCCATCCGATCAACACATTGTCCGTTTCATATCTCGTTTAATACATGTATTTGACAACTCTGAACTTCTGGGCGATTCCAAATTGGCTGCCATGATTGATCTTGACATTTGTGTTTTAAACTAAAATGCACCACATTTTCAAGGTCTGTGATCAGAAGCAGGACATTATTTTGGCCTAAAGGCTGGACGTTTTCCGCACATGGTGCAATTCATCTTGCAACTTCAAGGTTCTGTGAAGTACAGTGTAATATATTTCAAAATCTCTTGACAACAGTGAGCACAACAGAGTAATAGGGCCTGAATGTTAATGAAAAATAAAAATCTACAAGGAATTTGTCAGTATTTAGTCCAAAGTGATATACAAAATTATGTTGCAGTTATGTTTTATTCATCTCTGAAAAAAAATCGAAATGCTCAATTTTTCTGTCTCTGTTGACAATAATTTGAACATATAAAATTCTCCCGATTTTTTGTTCCTATGAAAATTGGCGTTGCACCTAACTGAAGGCATTCTTATGGCATCGAATTGTAAACCACCTACTGTCATATACCCTTTTATTGGAATGTGGTTAAAATAGCTTTTAAGCATATGTGTGAGATATGGCATTGTTTATGCACAGAGATTCATCTACATCCTCATCGCCTGATACTGCAGGAGACGGAACTCGACAGTGCTTAGGGAGGAATGTTGCGCATTTGCTCGAGATGATGATGTGAGATGTGCCCCTGACTTGACGATGCACATAAATTTACCTGACATAATTCCTGTGCAGAAGAACTATGTGTCTGTTCCGCCACCACTTCACAAATAAGTCAAAAGAGTATCTAACAGATTTTCTCTGCAGAGGCTGGATCAAGCGGAGTGCTTCAGACTATTCAGTTTCCGGTCCTGTTGGCGTGTCCGGAAGAAGGGTGGAACACCCAATTATGCATAGATTACCGATCCATGAATTGTAAAACTGTCCCTGATCGTCAACCAATCCCCAAAATTCAAGATACTCAAAGAGGAAGATTCTCACTTTTGGACCAAGGAAAGGCGTGCCACCAGGACTTTATTGCAGAAGAATACAGGAAATTTACAGCATTTTTTACGTTATGGGGGTTATTTGAGTGAATCCGCTACACATTTTTCTGCCTCACAAGTTGTGGCCTTGATACAGGTGTCAAGTATTACGGGGCAAGAGGCAAGTAGTCCAGAGTATGTTTCTGTCATATCCTACTATAGAGGGGTTTAACTAATCCCAGAGTAAATATGACGACGGATACAATTTTGTAGAAGTCCATTCTGAATGTATGTACAAGCTTTCAGAGAATTACTTTCTCCATCCTCGGGTAGAGTGGCATTACTTTCAGACAATGGAGAAAGTATTCTCTGAAAGCTTGTAAATACAGTCAGAATGGACTTCTACAAAATTGCAACCATCGTCATCTTTATTCTGGGATATGTTCCTGACTTCATGGATACGCGAGCACAGACGAATGCTTTGGTGGTGCAGCACCAAACACAGGGAATAAAGACTGTGGTGGACACATTAGTGAAGAGGCTGAGGAAGTAGATGAACTCGCTAGGTGCAAGGGCGGAACAGAATTTAGGGCATTATGGGGAGAAGATTAACCAGGTGGAGGAAGCAGTAGGCGTGATTAATTGAAAAATGGTGACACCAGTTTGACATCAATTGATGATGCCCAGGGTGCCCAATTTGACTGAGTCGGGTGCTCAATTTGACTGAGTCGGGTGCTCAATTGTCTGAGCAAGTGTACTCAATTGGCGTGGGGTGCTCATTTGACGGTGCTGAATACTGAATTGAGTAATCGGTGGAGGAGAGTGGCTGCCCCAGTGGCTGGTTGAGGGAAATGTGTGTTGGGGAGACGGTGCGGTGTGTGTAAGGTAGCTGGTTTGAGATATAGGTTGATCTAGTAGGCAGACTTCCCTAGGAAAAATGAGTCAATTGGGCAGCCCGTCTTGATAAAGTGGTCCATGCATACAATGCCACGCGAAATGACGCAAGTTTTTTCGTCCCACTTCCACTTCTTTGAACATCGACCTCGACTGCCACGACCTGATTTCTGGGTTGCTGGACGAGGAACGAAAGCAGAGCAGCACAATCGCTATGCACAACAGGGACAAGATGCCATGGAGAATATACAAAGCAGCTGTTGATAATGCAAGTAAATTTTTTGAAAAGGGAGGAAACCAGCATGATTATGCAGTGCAAAGTAATGCCCTCTTTCCCGGTGATAAGAGTACCTCCCTGAGAGAGGGGGCCTGGCAAATAAGGCCCCATTGGGAAGAGCACACTTGTGTGACTGTCCGACGCATGGCTGATATTTTTGTGGTGTGACCAAAAAGTGGCAAGGGTCGTCTTCGTGTACTACACCGCAACTTACTGTTATTCTAACTCAGATTTCATAGACAGAGACTTCAAGCAGAACAGGAGTCTAACGGTACGCGGGACACCCCAGTCGGACCAATAAGGGCATCGACTGACTGGATGGCTCCTGACAGAACGGACACGGGCCATCCTACAGCTGGTTCGACTGGCGAGAATCCAACTGTAGGGCATCACTATGCTCCAACAACGCTTCACGTATGACGCACTGGACAACCCCGGTAATTATGATGTACATTCTGATTGGCCAAATCAACCAGTGAGACCATGCTGGACACCGATACCCACATACGCGTTCCACAGTTACCAACAACCAGTTCATAACTTCCAGCAACCGTGGCTGTGGTATTAGGACAGGAACCACTAAGCTGTTGAAGGACTGTCTTCTGAACCTATCTGTGTTATTGGTCGGTTCGGACAAGTGACAACGCAATACTCCTCCAAGATAACCCTGTTAATTCTGTGGTCTTCATAAAGATGCAATGAAAGGATGGTACTGCAATTATTGAGAGATCAGCTTGGTGAATTTTTACTTTCGCAGTGAAGAGCTACTAACTGTGATCATAGTGAAGTATACTGAGTTATTCAGACTGGGGATGGATTGAACACAGTGCCTATTAGAAACTGTATTGTTCGAAAGAATCAACAGGATTTTATTGACATGGTCAGTCAGTGCTCTATTGGACAACATATGTGTGAATTTGTTTCACCAATGTGTAAGATGCCAGCCTGTCTGGACTTTCCAAATGGACAGCTTATTTGCTCAATCATCACTCTGGACACAAAGTTAAAAATTCTGAGACTGTTAATAAAAATAACATGAATGTCTTGCGGCATTTATTTTACGGGGAGTGTGGGGCGATATATGGCGTTGTTTATAGGAGTGACCCAATTTTTTTCATTCAAACTGTACTTTCGAACGTGTGAGAAAATATATGCTGGATTCAGATGTAGATATTCGAACGATCAGAGGTGGTAACTCGTGTTGGCCCATGCAGGACAAGCGACCAGGTTCTTCCACATGAATGACGCCTTTAGCAAAGATCTCAGCCTTCCGTTCGCCTTCGTTGTCTCACTTCTCGCTTTATTTTATATTTCTCACAAGGTCATTGAGAAAGCTAATGTCGGGTGATACACATGGTTCTTGGCCAATCGGACATTGGCAGTGGGTAAAGTTTTTGGTCAAATTAGATCAATGGTTCCAGTTTCGCCGTTTTATTGTGTATTGATGTGGATTTCATCTGGATTTTTGTACTGTAGTCCCGTGAACTTGTCAAACTGTGTGAAAATCTGTTTCTGTATTTGTTGAGATTACTGTTTCTTCAAAGCTTTGAATTTCACATTTTGATTTATGGCCGCCGCCATTAGACGTCGAAATTCCCGTTCTCTGTTTTCGTGTGTTCATCTCTCTGCGACTTCCATTTGCATTTTACCGGTTGAGTTTCCTGTGCCATCCCTGTGTGTGTTTCCTGTATTAGTTCGTGTCGTCTATTATGGCGATCAACTCAGAACGGTTGGCGTGTAATGCGGGGTGTGGTAGGAGAGCCTATACGGTCGCCTGGTTATTTCCGAGACTGTTTTATCTCTGATTTTCTGACAAAGGGTTTTACCGAAAGTGGCGTCAGAGCCTTGAACCAGACGAGGTCTCTGCGAGAATGGTCGATGCCATTCGTGTCGCGCACATTGGTAGATGTGGTGCGGTTGGATGAGCTGGACTGTGTACCGCTTACGGTTAAGTTCTCCAGTTATTCGCATCGAGGTGTAAAAGTATTTGTGCAACTGGTTGTCGAACTTTGTTAACCTGGTTAATGTTAATAGTTTGGAAAAGTAAAGTGTATCATACCTCCGAGACTCCAGATTGCAATTTCAAGTCCGACCTCTTGAAGGTGTAGTTCATGTGTGACCTGGATGGTCTGCTGGTGGACGTTTCCTTTTACCGAACCTTGCCCCCTGTACAAATCTGATTGTAGTTTGTGACTGTGGTTAAGATGGTGGAGAATGAAGCGCTCGGTCGGCGTCGGGTCTCACAGAATTGTGTTCTGAATAAGAACTTGCATTCTACTAATATTTTCCCCGCTTTGCCCGTTTCTTCTATCTAACGGTCACATAGTTCACCCCTTTCCAACAGATGACTTTATAGGGCTATTACGTCATTGTTCTTGAATATTTGTATGTAATACCATTCAAGCCGTTGCTAGGGACCTTGTGGTCATGTCATTCATGATGTCAACATGGACAGCTACAATAAATTCGTGACTGAGAAACTAATCACCAAAGACATCATTTTTGGTTCTTGTAATATGTTTAGATATGCAGCCAGAAAATTGGCCTGTGGGATCATATGACTTCTTGTCAGTACGCCGGCATCTTTTTCCACCGCCTTTATATGTTGCGTTCATTTGTTATCTGTGTATATGGTGAGATCTACCGGTGGACCTTTCGTCCCCGGAGCTTGCCCTCTTTACAAATCACTGTGATTGTAGTTTGTGACTGTGGTTGGCACATGGTGGAGAATGAATTGCTTGGTCGGCCTAGGTCCTCACAGACTTACATTCTGAAACGAAACTTGCATTCTGCTAATAATATACGCTGTTTGAGTCGTTTCTTCTATCCAACGGTCACATAGTTCATCCCTTTCCATCAGATGACTTGATAGGGCTATTCCTACGAAGTAGGCTACCATTTGCAAATTGTCCGGTAATCAGTCAGTCAGTCAGTCAGTCAGTCAGTCCATCCTTTCGTCGGCAAAATAAGGAGAACCGTTGACATTAGAACCTTGATTTTTTGCATGAACCTGCATTAGGGCAGTGTTACCAGCAAGCTCTGAGCTGACCGAATTCTGATGAAAATTTGATTTATAATTATTTTTTTATTATTTATTGATGGCTCAGCGAGTGCACTGTCATGCCCATCGGGAACCCTTGGCTGTATGCTTCACTTTGACTTTTGAAGGTTCGCTGATACGGCATATCACGTTGGACACACCGGTTCTCGTAAAATCACCGAAGTTAAGAGACTTTGAGCCCGGTCAACACTTGGATAGGTGACCTCGTGCTGTACTGCTGGGCTGATAAGTGTCCAGGGTAATAGGAACTGAGGGCGATAATAGTTGCTACTCTAATGACTCACCAGCGGTGACATCTGGGAAGTTAATAGTACCCACTGTCAATTAGAGACTGCTATATAAATTCTCTCACGGTAGCACATAGGGCCCCCAAGTCATCTCTCGAGTACACACTTAAATCATATCAAACCCTACTTCGTAGGTCCTGTGACGTTAGTCAATAAGGAAGCCCTCCGCTAGATCACCTACACCGAACTTCTTTACGTGAAGACATTCCTCGCGTGGTATAATATTTTGGACATCGTATCCTTCCTCGATGCCGCTGACAAGACGTTCTGGATCTACCAGGGTATGGGCATAGATTTGCTCAATGCTTGCGTGAGTCTCCCCGGCCGCACATTGCCGCATCTGTTCCACGATCTTCCACGTGTCTGAGGCGAAACATCGTGAGTGGGCCTAGCATCATCTTTCATTGATACTATAAACATGTCCTGATCCATATTCGAGAAGAGGAACTGTGACAATATTATAGACCTTAAGGCCGATGCCCTGTATCTCTCTTGCCTGGCCATGTCGGCGGGTCATTACATTTGGAGGCTGCCCGAGTGTGTTCACTTCAACGTTCAACGCTTCAAACAACATCTAGCAATACAGTGCCTCGATTGGGAAGCCCACGAGCGTGGCATCCCCTTCCACATCAAGCCAATTACACCGACAATCGGATTGGCGATCGTCCACTCAAGGTGGGCGGATTTGCCATCATCTATTAAACGCTCACCATCTTTCATTTTCATGGGCGCTACCGGCACGAACACGTGTGAGCTCTGAATATCGTCTCCTACCACCGCTACAACAATCGCAAGAGGCATAAAATAACAGACATTACATCGAGAGATTGTGGTGTTTGTGGGAGTGGGAGTTTAAACAGTTGCGACAGACCCAAACGGAATTCTTGTGGATCTACACTCGACCTTTGAGGTACTACAGGACCTAGATCATGCAATAATGCCTGGATGCTGTCCGAAGCCAGCAACCCTTCGCCTTTGTGGAGTCAGACATCCACGTCTCCGAGCACCTGAAACCGACGTTAGCCGAATGTCCGCCCATATTTAGGGCGGACATTGGACGAATTGTGTGTTGGCTGACTCCGTGGGACCCGAAGAGAGGCAGGTGAAGTGATGTCGCCACCAGGGTTCCATGGCTGGAGCTGTATCCTTTGGCGTGGTAACTCGCTCTCGTAAATCTGTTATGACCCACGAGACGCTTAGGATGATCCGCTGTAGGTGGTGGGTTCTACTCCGATCTTTGGACATTTGCAATGTAGGGATCGATCGTACCGTGATAGGCTGTAACGTAACCGCCTGAGGGCGCATCTTTATATGTTGGGGCCTGAGGATCGATGTGTTGCAGGCAGTCGGTCCGATTGTGATCGGGTCGTTGTGATGGTCCGTGCCGTGCCTTTCTCCAATGTCGCCTGACCTGCCATCACAGAAAGAGAGTTCGTTGTCCTAGGTCATGTAGGTTGGTTGAGTAGAGAGACGAGGGACGACACGTCGTAGAAGACATCCCCATACAACGCGTCCAAGGGAGCTGGGTGTGCAATCACAGCACCCACTTGTCCTGTTCGGGTTTGTAGTCTCAGCGACAGTCGCCCTTTGTCCGTGCCTAAGGGTAGATTGAACTCAGCTCGGTTGGAACCGTACTTTATATCCGTTTTACCTAGTCTGATGAGACAAACTAAACGAACTGGACTAGCATTGCCACTTCACAAGGTGCGCGACCTCGACATCGTGGAGTCTTCAGGTTGCGTTGATGTGTGATCACAAAGTTTTCATAGTCCAGTTGGAGAGGCTTTCTCGAACTTGCCCTTGACCTTATTGATCCGCAGGTGGGCAATTCGCTGTAGGCATACTTCATGGAGCATTGGGGTTTGGGGACGTCCAAAAGATTGCGCTTGGTGACTTTGATGGGGGGCTCTCTCCACATCTGCCGTATTCACATATACCACGGCATGTTCGACGGTCGAACATAGAATAGGATGGAGGATAAAATGCACTGTATCTCCCAATCAGCCGAGACAAATGAGTGAAAATGCGGCCGCGTCGGACCTACACGTTTCCGTTAGGAAAAAGCAATTGGTTATAGGTGAGCATTTTTCTGGACCCGACCATGACTGGAATAACTTTAATATTCAGATCCTAGACGTCATCTACCCATTTACCAAGGATCCCCCCTTTGAATTTGAAAAGAAAAATCCGGGAGCGGAAACTACGCTGGATGCTAGAACTTGGGTCAGTGTTTCCGTGTGGTTTAAATGATAATGTCAGTGGGTGCTGCAATGATACAAACTGCCGTTCAAATATCTCAGACAGCTTTAAATCTTATAGCCCGAGATATACAACGATCTGCGTTTTCAGGAAATATAATACCACCCACAATCACTAAACTTTATTAAGATATAGCGTATTTTCAATTGTATCGTCCAGAGAACATAATCGAAACAACCCAAGATCGGCTTTCTTGAAAGAACTACTCAGATAAAGGACTGGACGTTATTAATTTACCTCGAATCCTGAATGATCCCGAGGTACGCAATGCTTTACCAAACTAGTTTAAGTTCACAGAACCCCCTTGCATTTCATATAAATATACTCTATAGCCACCAAAATGTTCAATTACTCTAATGCTGTTAAGGAGTTTGACTGGAACTTATACACGTCGGGAGGCTATGGTTATGATTGTGAATCGTCGAACTTTATTTTTACATCATGTGAATGGTAACCTTGATATAGTGAGTGATAAGGAGTTAAGAACACTCTTGATGAAGGCACCTAAATATAGAGAGCCAAGAAGAATAAATCTGAAGGCCGACCAGAAGGTAGTCCTGGCTGCATTGGAACAGTACGTTATTGATTGGCCTAAGCGAGAAAAAGTTGAACTTACAGTAATCGCTGATTCAGCTTGGTTTCACCAAGAGCAAGGTCGTTGAAACAATCCGCCATATTCACAGTAGTACCCTTCCCCAAGCAAAACAAGTACTGAGAAACCTCAGTTCGCAAGAAGTTCGCAAGTTATACTCCCAAAATGCATAAGTCATCATACAAAGCTAGATTAATTGCTGGGTCTAGAAGCTGCACCACCAAGCTTCTGTTAGCCATGTTGATGAGGGCCCTTCAGGAGATAAAAGCATTTTGAGAGAGGTATTGCGCCACTATTTTGAAAAACTGTCTTACGGAAGAATTTAACGCTAAAGGTCACATACCGTACAGACAAGTATCCACATGGGATTTCTCGACTCTCTATACTACAATCCTACATCAGGACCTTATTGACCGTCTAAACTCATTAATAGTATCTGCTTTCAAGAAAACTGATCGCCGAAATATTAATGTCAGAAGACATAAAGCATTCTTTAGCTCTACTATACATACAAAGAGTCGCTTGAATTTCTCATTAAAAATATCTATGTAAAATTTGGCAACACAATATATCAATAGCATATGGTATTCCAATGGGTACTAATTGTGCACCCCTGTTGGCTGACCTATTGAAAAATGGTGTTGGCCCAACACCCTTTGTTGGTGTTGAGGGCTGGTCAATACCATAAAGTATTGACCATATTGTTTAGAAAATGATGTTGACCGATGTGAACACTAAAAAATGGTGTTGATGCCAGTTCAACACCAAATTATGGTGTTGATCAACACCAATCAATGGTGTTGAGGCCAGTCCAACACCAAATAATGGTGTTGGTCAACGCCAATCAGTGCTGTTGAAAATGGTTCGACACCATATCTTGGTGTTCACTGAAAAGTGCTAATACTGGCTCAACCCCAATTAATGGCGTTGGCCAACATCAATGAAGGGTGTTGGAGATACATGGTGTCCGTGCGAATTGAACACCATTTATTGGCGTTGAGATCAACACCAAAAAAGGTGTTGATCTCAACACCATTTTTCTGGCTGCGTATATATGTTCTCTTATGGTTATGACTGTATGTAAGCGCTTTCAAAGCCCGTTCCTTCTCATCCACCAAACGCTATATAGACGATCTTCTCGCTGTGGGCAATCGCTATAGAAATGACGCAGTGAAGGATATATGTCCATCTTCACTGGACTTGAAGGAAACTACAGATAGCCCTAATGGTACATCTTATTTAGACCTATATCTCTATAACAATGAAGCGGACCTTCTCTCTCGTCGACTTTATGACAAAAGAGATGATTACAATTTCGACACCCTAAACTATCCCTTTCTGGACACCAATGTTCTAGTAGGACCTGCATATGGCGTATACATATCTCGTCTAGTAGCATTTGCTAGATCCTGTGTTAAATGTGACGATTTTAATCAAGGTCAAAAAACATTATTACAGAAACTTATAAAATAGGGCTATACCACCAAACCGCTCCACTCAAATTTTCTCAAATTTGGCGATACATATCACATGCCGATAGCAAAATACGCGCGTAGCGTGCGAGATCTTTGGCGGTAAGTTTCGTAACTTGTATCTAATCCCGCTCAACCCATGGCTAGGAGCCGTATGAACCCATGCACTTTCAGATCCTCATGATGTTCATATGAACAGACACCATCAAAGCGCGACAGTGATACATCATTCTCTAGATGCCGACTTGCCAACGAATAGCATATGGATTAAGAAAACTGATCAGCGATACGGATTTAATATTTTTGGAAGATCATGATGTCTTGCCGGCATCATTGAAAACTGTTGACCACTTCTCTCTTGCAGGAAACTAGCCTATGTTTATGTATACTATGATTGTCTTTTTTGAATTTCTTGCTAATCCTGCTATATGGACGAAGTCTTTGGATTATGGACGCGGATATTTCTCAATGGACGACGACTGAATAATGAATGACGGACCAAACGCTTGTAATATAACAAGTGGATGAGAGGACCGTCGAGTTCACCAGACAGCACCCATTTGAATTTGATCCAACCATCATTGTTGTGATTTGTGTTACATGTACTAATCTCGTGGTTTTCAACATCTTTGTAAATGACCTTGGCCAATATTTACAATCAAACGGGATATACGCCCCGGAATAATCAAACGCAACATTAATAGGGTGGTGGAAACCGATGCTGACGGACTGACACGAAGTCATATGACCGCACAGACAAATACACTGATTGCATTTTTCTACAAACATCACAAGAACCAAAAGTGATCCCTTCGATGACTTAATTGTATCCCAGTCACCTTTTATTGTAGCTGTTCATGTGGACATCTTGAATGCCATGAGCAGACGGCTTCTAACACCGATTTGACAAATATTTCAGAGCGCTGGTGTAATAGACCTATCCAGTTATCTTATGGAAAATGATGAACTATATGTAACCACAAGATAGTAAAAACGGCCCAAACGAGGGAGTATTTACTGAATGCAAGCGTGTATTGAGAAAAAATACCTGTGACTGAATGACAATGATTTTTACAGAGAGCAAGCTTCGGGGACGAAACGACCACCAGCAAAATTTCACCATTTACAGGCAACCAATCTAGAATTTGTTCGCCGACGAGTTCCTACTTATTTCAACCTATCACACGGGCATGTAGATCCGCCTCGTTATCTTTTTACTGTTTGCAATACTTGAAAGTTACCACTCAATACAGTTAAAACTAATATAATGTTGTTTTTTTAAGCACACCTGGTAAATCTAAACGGCATTGCATATATGGTAAATTCATCAAAATTGCTTTCTTGGTGTCGCTTTTTCACACTGGCACATTCACGTGAGCTGTCAAGGATCTCCAGATGAAACGTCTTGGTTCAAGATACGCTGTAAATTCTATACAGTCCACAAATTGCCTTCTGCATACTCGTCAAAATGTTTAATGTATTCTGTAAACCATTAAGTACATATGTCTGCAAAATTTGGGCTACCAATGCTATCAACATGTACACATCATCACTATGATTCGTCTGACAAAGCCGAGCCATGACTGAAGACGAATTCGCCAGGACAGAAACCAGCCGAACAGCATTCTTGACCACATTTTCCGAATATGCTCATATTTGAACGAATTTCATAAGCGCAAGGCAATGTGTTGAATATTTCGTCCTCTATGATTGTTTTGAATTCACACGTTCGTGTCCGTGTTTGTTTTGATTTTTGTCGTTTGCGCCCTGAACGTCAAAGAGTCTTCCAATTTCTTTTCTCTGCATAAACCCGGCCTTCTTTGAAATATACCGAGATCCTATGAAGGTGGCGTGTCTCCTCAAACGTTCGTTGTTATTTTTAAAGGACGGTTTGAGGACTAGCTGTATACAGCTATTGTGCGCATGCAGTTTACAGACCTGCATTATGGAGGATGCAGGAACCAGGTTGTGGTTCACCTCCTGTGAAGGCTGAGAAAGTTCATAAGAATATCTACAGGAAGATAATAAATTCAATCTTCCCCATCTTCCAACGCGACTGTCTCTTTGTCGGCGTGTGTCAATTACATCAGTGGTAGTACGGTAGTATATAAAGCGGATCTTGCCGCGTAATCAATACTTGAAGTAATCAATCCGGGAGCAAACAAGTCTCAGCAATTACTAGATCCTGTATTAAATGTAACGAAACTTATAAAACAGGACAGTAATAAGAAGAGAGCGAATTTCTTAGGATTGAGGCTGAAGCTGATGACGTCACGTGGAGCTGACGTCACATCCGGTCACGTGACATCCGGGTCACTTCTTGTGACGTCACTTCCGGTCGGGTGACGGCCCAGCAAGAGTTATCTGCCCTTACATAAGACCCCAGTGCCTTCCAATGCTAATCTACGGGGAATGCATGTATGGGATAGGGGTGGTCACTTTGTTTTCTTTGTCTCGCGATGTAGAACACGATGGGAGGGGTCTCGAGGCCAGGGGCTGACTTTCGCCGAAAGTTCAGGCAGATTTGGTGTGGACGTGTTAGGTCCAATCCATTGGTTAGTCCCAATGGGAAACCCACTCATGGACATTTGCGGTATTGGTTGTGGCCCCTTGTTTTCTTCATCTCGAGCTATAGAACACGATGGGAGGGGTCTCGAGGCCATGCGTTTTTTAGTGCTGATGAGGCGTGCGTGGTAGGCAGGCAGATCGAGGTGGACGTTTTGGGGTCTAGGTGGATCCATAGTGGTGCAATTGGGTTGTGTGAGGTATCAGTTTGAAGCATTCGTGGGGGAACATCCAACTGGATGGATGTGGTGTGGGAATATCGTCTATCTGTGCATGCGCAGTAGAAAAAGGGTATTTGAACGGACGTTTTGGGATCGCGGTGGGGCAATATAGTGGGCCGAGTGAGCTGTGGAATATATCAGCTGGGAGCACATGTGGAGGAGCATCCGATTGGATGGATGTGGAATGGAAGTTACGTCATTCTGCGCATGCGCAGGCAGGGAATGATGGGAAAAGGGCACTGGAAGGGACGTTTGGGGGCCTGGGTTGGCCATATTGGCCCTATTGAGCTGCGAGAGATATCAGTGTGAAGCTTTCGTGATGTAGCATCCGACTGGACTAGTAAGTATTGAAAATAGGGTTATGGCGCGCGTGCGCAGTAAAAAAAAACGCATTGGAATGGAAATTTTCGGGACGCGGTGGGCCAATATTGGGCCGATTGTGATGTGGGAGATATCAAAGTAAAGCTCTCGTGGAGGAGCGTCCAACTGGATGGGTGTGAAGTGGAAGTAAGGCTATGACGCGCATGCGCAGAAAGGCAATTGTGAGAAAATGGCATTGGAATGGACGTTTTGGGGTCGAGGTGGACCACTATTGGTCGGATTGGGTCAGGCGTGGTGTAGCACTATATATCACTCATTATGTCCATCATAACCAGCGACTGTCAGGATGGCCGCCTGGTCTAAGGTGCCAGTCTAAGTGCTGGTCCCAATATGTGGGGACGTGGGTTCCAATCCCACTTCTGACACGCACCTTTTTCGTTATACTTCGCCATGTTGTAAAACCATTGTACAAATATAGCACTATATATGAATAATTATGACAACGATAACCAGAGTTTGTCAGGATGGTCGAGTGGTCTAAGGCGCCAGTCTCAAGACCCATGAAATTGCCTTCCCCGAGGCAAGGGTATACTGGTCCGCACATGCGGGCGTGGGTTCGAGTCCCACTTCTGTCACGCGCCGTTTTACTGCTTACAATAACCGACCGTGTGAGGTGGGCAACGCTCGAAGGGGGAGAATTCGACTATGGTGGCTGTTATTGGAAGTCACATCATTCTGCGCATGCACAGTTGCGTAGTAGTAGAGAAAGGACAGTTTCGGAGGTGCGCTGGTCCGAATGTAAGGTGGGCAGCGCTCGTGAGGGAGAGTCCGACTGGCTACGTGGTGGTGGTGGTGTGTGTGTGTTTGTTTGTGTGTGTGGTGGTGGTGTGTGTGTGTGGTGGTGGTGGTGGTAGTGGTGTGTGGACAGATCAACACGTTCACAAGTTTTCATATAGTTTATTCTTCCCAATGTTACATCATACCCAAGCAAGGGAAGCCACTATGGGTATGTTTACATTTCTCGTATGCTCTTGTGCGTGTATGCTCTTGTCCGTATATCAGACACATTGCTGGCTGCTCTTGACCAATCTTTCCATTTGGTCTGTCTTCATATTTATTCATAGAATGAAAATTGAAATATCAAACACCATCTTTTTATTAATTTCAAGAACTAATATTAGGCACAAGTGTTTACAAATCTGACTTTAACGATCAGCATGTAGACATACAGAGTATCAAGGGCATGTTACGGTATCCATCAGTGCATGGGTGAATATGTTCATCCTATGGGGTTGTCGGTTAGCTTGGTGACGAAAAACGTGACATTGGTCACCCTCTCCACGATTCATTGGGTGTTGGGGCGTTGACGTTGAGCACATTTCAAGAGATCCAGGTGGTCCACTTGGGCCAGCACCGTCTCTCAGCGACGCACAATTAATGATGGTGAACGGTTGGTCAAATACCCGGATGTTAGTGCTCGGGTAAAAGTACCGAACTTGGTCTGCCTCCTTATGCTGCAGCTAATACCCCATCGCGAGATTTATCTTGAAAGCTGTAGTTTGGACGTTGAAGATGGCTTCCACATATTTGGAGAGCTGAGCCAGGTCCTCCAACGGGAAATAGTAGATGTCTAATAGCGGGCGATGACGGTGAAAACATCGTCGGATCATGAACCAATGATCCCTGTAGATGTCAATTACTGGATGGGCTTCCGGTAAGAGATCGCTGGGGACATCCACTGGATCTTCCTGACTATGTTCGATGTCGTCAAGCGTATGACTCGGAAAAGTACCACTAGGGTCCGGCTGGACATCCAGGCCCTTCTCGACAGTGGGTATAGGCGGGTTGTCTAAGGTCGCTTCGCCAGTGACGTTAGAGTTTCCCTGGGTTCGTCTTCAGTGAGGCCGACCTTCCGGAGCTCCTCTTCAGTGTGAATTTGTCGCCCAAGTCGTGGTGACTGACGGGCCATGAATCAAGCGTTGGTGCTTACTTAACTGACTGGGCCGTTTGAAGAGTTGACCACAATCGATACATTGTTTCGTCGCGCCCTCGTGGAGTAACCGTTCGTGGCACAGTAAAGTATCCTCCCGATTAAATGCCCGTGAGCAAGTATATACTGCAAGGCATTGTGGGTGGAGGTCTCGTGGCGTCGTGAATTATTTTGACGAGTAAACTGCTTCTGGCAGGTTGTACAAGAGAACATGTCGGCTGTGGGTCAGAGAATGATGAAAATTCCCACCTACCGCCTCTTATATAATCCCTCACCCCATAAGAACTTTCCTACGTTGTTCTCTTCAACAATCATCGTTGGAGACATATGTTCCCCTATACATTAATCCATAGTGAAGGGCATATGAATCATCCATGATCCAAATGGGCCGTGTTGATGCCCTGTTGGAGCACTCGGGGGGGGGGCGAGTCAGACTGTTGTCATTTGTAGTGGAAGTCGCTTCATTCTGCGCATGCGCAGTCGTGGATGAAGCGCTTGTGGGGTAGAGTCCGACTGGGTGGTTGTTGTCAGTGACGTTATTCAATGCATGCGCAGTCGGTTAGTAATAGAGAAAGGGCCGTTTCGGAGGTAGTTGAGAAAAGGACCCTGTTCGGTCTGATTACCTGGTAGAGTTACCTCCCCTGTAGGGTACCGGTACAGGAAGTGTGAGTGTGTGTGTGTGCGTGCGTGCGCGCGTGTATGTTTGTGTACTGTCTCTCAGCGACGCACAATTAATGATGGTGAACGGTTGGTCAAATACCCGGATGTTAGTGCTGGAGTCAGACTGTTGTAATTTGTAGTGGAAGTCGCTTCATTCTGCGCATGCGCAGTCGTGGATGAAGCGCTTGTGGGGTAGAGTCCGACTGGGTGGTTGTTGTCAGTCACGTTATTCAATGCATGCGCAGTCGGTTAGTAGTAGAGAAAGGGCCGTTTCGGAGGTAGTAGAGAAAAGGACCCTGTTCGGTGTGGTTACCTGGCAGAGTTACCTCCCCTGTAGGGTACCGGGTACAGGAAGTGTGAGTGTGTGTGTGCGATGCGTGCGCGCGTGTATATTTGTGTACCGTCTCTCAGCGACGCACAATTAATGATGGTGAACGGTTGGTCAAATACCCGGATGTTAGTGCTCGGGTAAAAGTACCGAACTTGGTCTGCCTCCTTATGCTGCAGCTAATACCCCATCGCGAGATTTATCTTGAAAGCTGTAGTTTGGTCGTTGAAGATGGCTTCCACATATTTGGAGTGTTTGTGTATGTTTGTGTTTGAATTTAAACGTGCACAGTGTCGAGCACGTTTACGTTCTCTCAGAAAACCTTCTCTCATCGCAACCATATGCGCAGACACATTCAATGTAAACACAACCAAGAGACATCAGCAACAACAGGCATATTGCGTATTACACGTTTTATTACCCCTTCATTACAACACCCCCAAGCTGGGAGAGCCACTATGGATATATTTACAACTCTCGTATGCTCTTGTTCGTATATCAGATGCATTTTTGGCTGCTCTCGACCAAGCCTTTTTGCATTTGGTGTCTATGTCTGTCTTCATATTTATACCTAGAATAAAAATTTAAATATCAAACACCATGTGTTTATTTAATTTCAACCACCGTATATCAGGTACATGTTTTTACAGAGCAGACTTCAACGATCAGCATGTGGACATACAGAGTATATGCGACATATTAATGTATCAATCGGCGCATGGTTGAATACGTTTAACCGATGGGGTGGTCGATCAGTTTAGCCAAGAAAAAGTGGCATTGGTCACCCTATCCACCTGTCAATTTTTGTTGGGGCGTTGTTGACAGGCCCATTCTAAGGGCATAGAATTCGAGCATAGGCTGTACAGGCCGGCGATGCGCTGATTGGTGGAGAGAACATTGTAGGAGAGTTCCTGTAGAGTGCGGGCTTATAAAAGTGGCGGTATATCGGAGTTTTCGGCATTCCCCGATACGCAGCCGACATGTTCTCTTGTACGACCTGCCTGAAGCCATTTACTCGTCCTGAAGATCTGCGACGCCACGTGTCCTCCATCCACAACGGCGCACGGTACACTTGTGTAACTTGTTTAATCGGGAGGATACTTTACGGCGCCACGAACGGGCACTATATGACTATATGCTGCGACATAAGGAGAAACCCCGGTATTTCTATTCCAGTGCCAACATCAGTGTATTTGACCAGCCGTTCACCATCACCAATCGGAGTTCACTGGAGACGATGCTTGAGCAACTTCAGAATGGGCCTGTCGACTACGCCCCAACGACAATTGGCAGGTGGATAGGGAGACCAATGCCACGTTTTTCGTGGCTAAACTGATCTACCACCCCATCGGTTAAACGTATTCATCCATGCACTGATGGACACCTTAATATGTCGCATATACTCTATATGTCCACATGCTGATCGTTGAAGTCTGCTCTGTAAAAACATGTACCTAATATTACGATGGTTGGAATTAGACATGGAATAGAGACAGACATGGACACCAAATGTAAAACGATTGGTCAAGAGCAGCCAACAATGCGTCTGATATACGGACAAGAGCATACGAAAGTTGTAAATATATCCATAGTGGCTCCCCAGCTTCGGTGGGTTGTGATGAAGGGAATAATAAAACGTGTAATACGCAGTATGCCTGTTGATGTCTCTTGGTTGTGTTTACATTGAATGTGTCTGCGCAAATTGCTGCAATGAGAGGTTTTCTGAGAGAACGTAAACGTGCTCGACATTGTGCACGGTTAGACTCAAACACAAACACGCACGCACGCTCACATACACACGCACACGCGCGCGCACACGCACACACTTCCTGTACCCGGTACCCTACAGGGGAGGTAACTCTACCAGGTAACCACACCGAACAGGGTCCTTTTCTCAACTACCTCCTAGACTGCCCTTTCTCTACTACTAATCGACTGCGCATGCATTGAATAACGTGACTTCCAACAACAACCACCCAGTCGGACTCTACCCCACAAGCGCTTCATCCACGATTGCGCATGCGCAGAATGAAGCATCTTCCATTACAAATGACAACAGTCTGACTCGCCCCCACGACTGCTCAAACAGGGCATCAACACGAGGTGGAAGGTGGGATTTTCTCCCTCTTGCAGGAAACAAGCCTATGTGTATGTATACTATGATTGTCTTTTTGAATTTGGTGCTAATACTGTTATATGGAATATGGAATAGGTCTTTGGATTATGGACGCGGATATTCTGTAATGGACGACGGCTGAATTATGAATGACGGACCAGACGCTTGTAATTTCATCATTCTCTGATCCACAGCCGACATGTTCTCTTGTACGACCTGCCAGAAGCAGTTTACTCGTCAAAATAATTTACGACGCCACGAGATCTCCACCCACAATGCCTTGCAGTATACTTGTAAAACCTGCTCACGGGCATTTAATTGGGAGGATGCTTTATTGCGCCACGAACGGTTACTCCACGAGGGCAAGACTGAACAATGTGGTCAATTCTTCAAACGGCCCAGTCGGTTAAGGAAGCGCCAACGCTTGATTCATGGCCCGTCACCACGACTTGGGCGACAAA
This sequence comes from Hanleya hanleyi, assembly GCA_036873755.1. Taxonomy (NCBI): domain Eukaryota; kingdom Metazoa; phylum Mollusca; class Polyplacophora; order Lepidopleurida; family Hanleyidae; genus Hanleya; species Hanleya hanleyi. The sequence continues at coordinate 36,660 of JAVTVY010004529.1, forward strand.
TTCCCACTGAAGAGGAGCCCCGGAAGGTCGATCCAACTGAAGACGAACCCAGGGAGACTAACGTCACTGGTGAAGCGACCGTAGACAGCCCGCCTATACCCACTGTAGAAAAGGGCCTGGATGTCCAGCTGGACCCTAGTGATACGGTTCCGAGTCATACGCTTGACGACATCGAACATTTTCAGGAAGATCCAGTGCACGTTCCCAGCGATCTCTTACCGGACGCCCATCCAGAAGGTGACATTTACAGAGGCCATTGGTTCATGATCCGCCGATGTTTTCACCGTCATCGTCCGCTGTTAGACATCTACAATTTCCGGTTGACGGACCTGGCTCAGCTCTCCAACAACGTGGAAGCCATCTTTAACGACCAAAGTACAGCTTTCAAATTAAATCTGGCGTTCGGATATTTCTTGCAGCATAAGGAGACAGACTAAATCCGGTACTGTTACCCGAGCACTAACATCCGGGTATTGGACCAACCGTTCACCATCATTAATCGTGCGTCGTTGGAGACGGTGCTGGTCCAAGTGGGCCACTTGGATCCCTTGGAATGGGCTCAACGTCAACGCCCCAACATTCCATGAATCGTGGAGAGGGTGATGTCACGTTTTTCGTCACCAAGCTAACTGACCACCCCATCGACTGAACATATTCACCCACGCACTGATGGATACCGTAACATGCCGTTGATACTCTATATGTCTACATGCTGATCGTTAAAGTCAGCTCTGTAAACACTTGTGCGTAATATTAGTGCTTGAAATTAATAAAAAGATGGTGTTTGATCTTTCAATTTGTATTCCATGAATAAATATGAAAACAGACCCAACACCAAATGGAAAAGATTGGTCAAAAGCAGCCAGCAATGTGTCTGATATAAGGACAAGAGCATACACGGACAAGAGCATACGAGAAATGTAAACATACCCATAGTGGCTTCCCCAGCTTGGGTATGATGTAACATTGGGGAGAATAAACTATATGAAAACTTGTGAACGTGTTGATCTGTCTTTCTCTCATCCACCATCACTACCACCACCACCACCACCGCTACACACCACCACCACCATCACAAACAAACACACACACACACCACACCACCACCACCACACACCACTAACACCACCACCACACACACCATCACCACCACAAACACACACACCATACCACCACCACCACCACTACCACCACCACCACTACACACACATGTAACTCTACCAGGCAAGGAGCCAGTCTGACTCTTCCCCCACGAGCGCTGCCCAACGACCCATTCGGACCAGCGCCCCTCCAAAACTGTCCTTTTTCTACTATTACCCGATTGCGCATACGCAAAATGATATGACTTCCAATAACAGCCAACTCTTTCCCTACGAGCGTTGCTCACCTCACACGGTCGGTTATTGTAACCAGTAAAATGGTGCGTGTCAGAAGTGGGATTCGAACACACGCGGACCTGTATACCCATGTCAGGCAATTTCATGAATCTTGAGACTGGTGCCTTAGATCACTCGGTCATCCTGACAAACGCTGGTTGTCGTGGTCATAATGATTCACATATAGTGCTATATTTGTACAATTGTTTTACAACATGGCGAAGTATAACGAAAAAGGTGCGTGTCATGAGTGGGATTCGAACCCACGTCCCCACATATGGGGACCAGCACTAAAGACGGGCGCCTTAGACCACTACGGCCATCCTGACCGTCGCTGGTTGTGATAGACATAATGGGTAATAATATAGTGCTACACCTCGCACTACCCAATCCGACCAATAGCTACACTGTTATAAATTACCGTTATTTCACAGTAAATGTATGTTGGAGTTTACAGTACAAGTAGTATACAAAGAGCAAAACGAGGTCACTTGACCCCGGAAATTTGCATATTTTGTGGAGGTCACGTGGAGGTAGCCAATCAGAAGCGCGTATTGTGTCACATGGGGTGTGGTGGATGGGTGGGTGGTGGGTTTAAGATGGCGGCCGGTGTGAGTGAGTGCAAGTGTGGTGGATGGGTGGGTGGTGGGTTTAAGATGGCGGCCGGTGTGAGTGAGTGCAAGTGTGGTGGATGGGTGGGTGGTGGGTTTAAGATGGCGGCTGTGGTGGATGGGTGGGTGGTGGGTTTAAGATGGCGGCCGGTGTGAGTGAGTGCAAGATGGTGGTGGATGGGTGGGTGGTGGGTTTAAGATGGCGGCCGGTGTGAGTGAGTGCAAGTGTGGTGGATGGGTGGGTGGTGGGTTTAAGATGGCGGCCGGTGTGAGTGAGTGCAAGTGTGGTGGATGGGTGAGTGGTGGGTTTAAGATGGCGGCCGGTGTGAGTGAGTGCAAGTGTGGTGGATGGGT
>JAVTVY010004530.1:0-37375 GCA_036873755.1 Hanleya hanleyi
TAAGGCCATCCATAAAAAAGTTTGTGTTTCAGGTAATACTACAACATGTAAAAGTAATTGGTCAATTTTTGAGTAGGATTTATTTTATTTTATTTTATTTTGCTCAGAACGTCCAATAACATTTTCTGTAACTCTTCCCAATCCCCAAAAATTAATTTTTCTGAGTTGTTACATGAATGCATAACACATCAGATACAAGTAAATCCAAATTACATAGCTAAATAACAAACAAAATTGAAATCTTCCTTTTTGAAAGCTCATTATTGCATACAATATGCAAATGAAACAGCACCAAAAAACATCACTCACCAACCTACATACACAATTTACCTGAAACACACAAATTATTATGAATGGCCTTAGTCTGAGCTTCCTCTAATCCTTCACCCAGATGACCGTCTATATCTGACAGATTGTCCGAGTTGGGGTCACAGAATTATTGCCTCAAAAGAAGCTAAATGGTGAGACCATGAGACCTTGTAGGAATATGAGAATAAGAGGATCCTGTATAACATGATCATGGAATGAAAATTCATGCTCAAGTCAAGAGAAGGAAAATACATCCCAACCGAGGAGAGGTTAGGATGTGTTTTCCTTCTTGAAAGTTGGAACTTTCATCCCTTGATTACTTAATATGGGATTCTTTTTCCCGTATAATTAAATCCTTACTTTAATCAATATTTTAGTAAAAATATCAACGACACTCCAAGAGAGATGTTGCTGAGTGCATCATGGCCTGCAGTTTGTTTTGAGCACGCGTACACATCCCATATACATATGTGGGATGATGTATCCCAGTCACTTGTACCATATGAGTTTTACGCTGTATTACATTGTATATGGGAAATAAAGAAAGTGAACAGATAATTTTTCCCTACTTTTGAGATGACCTGTGAGTCCATTTGAGGGTGAATGGCAGATTGAGGTTTGATATGGCAGATTCCATGATAACCTAGTCCCCTTTTCCATCTTTTGTACCGTCCAACAAAAAAATGACATTAGAACATCTGCAACTTTAAAAATAATAAAATGTTGCTGATGTCATTTCCATCATAACTCCTGCTGACAGAAATGACATTAGCAAAATTTTGAAAAGACCCAGCATTACAGCATGGGTGATGTCATACACTCACAGCGGTACAGATATATCAGTATGATTGGCCTTATTCCACTGAGCATACATTTATGCAAGTAGGGCCTACTTGTCTGATAAGAAAGAACCTGGTAGTGGTACGGTTTAGTGAGATTTTCGCCATCAGGTACTGTTTGGAGTGCCAAAATGAAATATCATGTACGAAAAAAAAAAATTCAGTTAGTGTAAAGTATATTTTCTCGTCAAATGCTTTGAGTATTTTCTAGGCTCTGGGTGTTAGGGTTTAAGAATAACAGCATCTTGAAGTACATGTAGTGGATTTGTGCCGAATTGTCTGAGGTGAAAACAGCACTTTTTTGTCTCTCTAAACATATGAAGCCTGTCCAGAACCAAAACCATTTCTGGGCAACAGCAAACTATTTAAGTGGTCAATATTTCATGGTTAAGTTCGTCTTGGTTCTCAACTGGCTTCATATGTTTATGGAGAGAAAAGTGTGCTGTTTTCCCCTTACAATAGATGATTTTGCACTAATCCATCACTTCAAGATGCTTTTATTGAAAAACCATAAGACCCAGGGCCTAGCAAAAAATTAGTTTTGGAACTCCAAACCGCATCTCATGCCATATGTATTTTGCTTTTTACTGACAGTACATGATATGTAGCTAATTGTCAAACATTTCAATTACTGGTACGTATCCCATTGGCAACATAATTTGCAATATACACAAAGCCCTATCTCAGTTTACATGTATGTTAAGTTGTTGTACCCGGCCCAAAATGGGCTAAATTGTATTGCACTGAATTGGTACAATAAAATTGAATTGAATTGAATTGAATTGGGGGCCAAAATCTTATTAAGCCATGCCAGGTCCTTTCTTGTTCATATACAAAATAGATTTTGACAGAGAAATGACATAAGCAACACAAATGTTAATGTCATTTGTGTTTTGTCCCACTAAACTAAAAATTTCAAAAGAATTCAAAGGGACAGCTGTTTATTTTCATCTTATGCAATTCATTGACACTTTTAAGATAGTAAGGTACAGGACACGTTGTTTGTTTATGTTATTTTTAAAGTTATAGGTATTGCTATTGTATTGTTCCATCAAGGATGGACAGAAACAGGAGTTAATGAACTAGGTTATCATGGAATCCGCCATGTACACATTCTGAATGTTCATATGTTGTATGTATATTTGATACTTGGATGGCCATATTCATAGGTCCATGAAGTTTAAAATTTTGTCTATTATTTAGTAATCCCTATAATAATTTGATCACAAGAAGTGATAATATTTTATTAGAACAGTCAGAAAATTTACAAAATGGTTCAAAATGATGCATATAAATCCATTATTCTTTGTTATAGTTCAGTGATTTTAGAGGCTGATAAATTTATTAGAACCAACGGTTGAATTTTGTCCCAAAAATTGGGGCTGATTGAATTTTGATAGGGGAATTGAATTCTTAGAGGGATTACCACACATGATTTAGATACATGTATTTGATTGCTGTTCTTCATTTGGCAGGGTTTCTCCAGTTCAGAACTATGGTATGCCATATTAGACTATGGGACGAACTACTGTAATCTTCACAATTTAATAACTGGTGAGTTACATGAAATTTAAATCTTGCAGTGAATTTGTGACAGAGAAATGCTGCTTAGGGCTAAATTAAACCAGAATTCACCGTCAAGTATAATAATACAACTAATGAGGTGATTGATGTATTATCATAGCAATGTTAGTATTTTATAGTCAGACATGTCAGATGAATTATTTCAGATTTTTACCAGATCAAAAATTTGATAAGAAATGGTCGAAAACAGCCACAATTCTTGAGTATTGATGGACTACAATTCTGAGCTGAAATATACTCTCTGTGCTGGTATCACCTCTCATCTTTAGCTGTAAAATACACACCAATAATCCAATGGGCTGCAATACATCGTCTCTATGGTGATGGCAAACAATCCAAATTGAAACAAAGTGGAATAGGACATTTCCGAGATAGAAATCTTCAGTTAATAAAGGCGTGAAACGACGTCCTTGCTTACGTGATGTTGGATCAAGGTCAGACAATGGGCAATGCTTTAACATCGGGTATACTGCAAAAATCAGAAATATGCATGAGTATGGCTTTCAAAATACTGAAAATCTGAATAACTTAATGTTATTGTCTCAGACTTGAATAGGCATTAGCTAACAGTAGTCATAACCTGTGAAGTTCTGTGAATAAAATCAATGCCTAACCTCAGTGTAGGGTCCTATTCTTTCTCTCACCTGGGAACCCCATGTGTGCCCCAGTTAGTCACCTCTTAAACTCTCTGAGGAGATGAGGCCCATTCTTACCATGACCTGGAGTGTGCACAAGGACACCTGCCCAGGTCAATCCCCATCCTGGACCAATCACAGGAGCTCCAGCTTATGAGGTGGATGCTCTAACCACTAGACCAGTCTTCTACATGAGCAAATCGGGACAAGTTGTAAATCACTCTCCTGAAACCCTATTCATGCTACTGGTCAATCGCTCACTCAAAATGCTACTGGGAGAGCTCTCACTATGCTGGGATGTACTGCTGATCTTGGATTTATACCCGATACATGTTTTCTTGAATGACTGTTCCCCAGTTGTTGAAGTTTTTCAATAGGACACTATCCCGAGATGGAACTGTCTAACGACAAAATGCACAAATCGACGTAATTACCCATGTGACGTTACCCATGTGGTTTCCGGGTGTGAGAAAGAATAGGAACCAAACGTTGTGATATGACTGAAATAGTATTGAAAGCGACGTTAAATCATATTCACTCATTGATCTCGGATGGGGATCACATATTCAAATCAAACATAAGACTTGAAAATAGAATTCCTGACCATTTGGAGGACTGATTGGCCTGATATTTGGATATTTTGACTGTGGGAAATATCATGTTTGTCTAGCCCTGTGGGGCTTCCGGGGATTGACCTGGGATGTTGTTGTGCACACCGCAGGTCATGGTAAGAATAGGCCTCAGTTCCTCAGAAAGCTTGTCGTAAGAGGCGACTGAGGCACCCGTGGGGTTTCCGGGTGTAAAAAGGAATAGGACCCCACCCGTGTGGTTCCCGGGTGTGAAAAGGAATAGGACCCAACGTCGTGATATATGACTGAAATATAGTTGAAAGCGACGTTAAATCATATTCACTCACTCATGTCTGTCTATGGCATGGTGCCTCATTGGAGCAGTACTGTGAAAAGGCGACATTGGCACCGCTCTATGGTATGCACATGTAGGCTCACCAGCGTAATGATTGAAAGGTTTTGAAAGCGACATATCCTATTCTCTGGCTCATTCAATAGTGCCAATGTTGTTCATTCATGTTCATTGTACAAGGGTTCAATGGATGAATAGATGGTATATTAATCATCAGGTGTAATAATTCACTTAGAGGAAGTGAAATTTTGTACTATAAATTAATGGAGTGATCTAATTTATTAGAACAGGAAGTTGACAATCTAGTTCAGAATCATACAGATAATCCATTATTTCTCATTTATTTCAGTGATTTTAGAGGTGATCAAATTTATTAGAACAGATGATTGATGTTGCCAAAACTGAAGGTGATTGAATTTTGATAGGGGGATTTAATTATTAGTTAATAAGATACTGTTCATGCAAACAAGATGGGAGAAACTGTAGGTTATTGTATTATACAAGGCCATTTCTATTTCTATCCAGGCTCTGGTTTGGATCAAGATCCTGGTTACAGTGAATCTACCAGCAACTCCCGGTGTACCCAATACAGTAGTGCTAACTGTACCATATACTGATCTACATCCAGGACCTGCTGTGGAGGGTATACATAGGCCTTGTCATGAGGAAATACCAGGACCATCCAGGACCTGCTGTGGAGGGTATACATAAGCCAGACGAGCAAACAACTGCTTTCCTGGGTACGGTTTTTATGTGGGGCAGGCGAGCAAATTGACAATCTCGACATTAAACAGTGCAAGAATGTAGCATCTGTTTGAACAAAGAGAGATGTGAGAAATAGTTGAAGTGAACGTAAAGGCTGAGGCAACATGCACTCTGTGGGAAAGAACTACATTGAAATAATCAAATAGCAGCAACAAATATTTTTTGGAATTTTTTTGCACCGAGTTGGAACGAAATTATCTCCGTTGTATTATTGTTCCCCGACCGCCGCCATGCTGGCTATCTCACATCAGAGCAGTGACGTTGTATCACCTCGGAGCTCTCTACTTTGTGGAGTTAGAAAGCGTAGAAAGCATGTAAACATAACTACATACGAGGAGGATAGCCTGACTTCAAGTTCTGACGAAGAGACAAATGAAGGTTTACAGGGTTACCAGTTTGAACCAAAACGCTCCGATGTCGACGAAAGTAGTGAGTAGTTCATGGAACGTTTCAGCTCAGTAAACACTTGCTGGAGACACGCAACACAGTCAAAACACGCTTGAAACAGCCGAGCTCTCCACCTCCCCCATTACAATTCGTGCTACAGGGATGCCACAACAAAGTGATACTACGTCACAGGAAAATATCACGTGCTCCATACAAGCGTTTTCATTGGTGCAAGGCTACTCAATAAACAGATATGGCCGAGTCCAGTCGATTGTTGCACCAGTCAATTGGAATTTTTGTTTGGAAGGGAAAAAATCACAAAAAATATTTGTTGCTGCCAAATGATACTTTTAGTATAGTTCTTCCACACCGTGCGTGTGTTGTCGCAGCCTTTACGTTCACTTTAATTTTACACATTTGCTCCTTTGGTGTTGAGGCCTGTTCACATGGGTAGGATTAAAGTATTAGATACACATATAAGTTTTGTTTAATCTTGATCAACTCTCATATTGGACAGAATTGTTAACTCTCACCACGTCACATATCATCTGTATTAAACATTGTGCCTCTGCAGTACTTCAAGAGACATGAAATGAGTCTTTGGAATATGCACCCATACAGGCATTCTATTAGATATCTATCAAATGGAATGACATTGAGTTAGGGACAACTGAGTTAATAAATTGAGCTAATTAGCTGCAGATTAACTCTAGTTATAATGAAAGGTATCCAAGTTACTCTCATCGGTACTGGGTCCATCAACTGACTATTTTTCATTAATCCAGAAACCGTTCCCAGAATGCAACTGCTACAACGATGGACATGCAAGTTTTTTTACTTTCATTCGCTCTGTGATACGACCGAGTACAATTTATATAGTGTGAAAATAGGAACAAATCTTTTTGGGTGAACTTCATTCAATTTGTGGTGTGTTATACATGTAACAGTGTTAATAATGTATATTTTATATTGATATATTATATGTGAATTATAGTATTTTGTATACATATACTCAATTGCCATTTGTCTTCCCCGACATTAACATATATGGGTAATCAACCATATTCACAGCCATTTAGTTGGCTCTTATAGGTCTAGGCCTACCTGTGAAAAGTTGTGGATTAAATATTGTTGTCTCTGGCTTGGCTGTTATATTATACTTGTAGGTATTTTCGTTACCCATCACTACTAGTATAATCTGTGGCCTGTCCTACTCCTCCTCCTACTCCGCTTTACTCACTCACAGCGTGTCGCATAGGTGTGGCGCGGGATAGGGTGGGGCGAGAGACCTGGGGTTTTCACTACCTGAGATTCCATGGGCCAGGCTTGCACCCTACAGTAGAATGAGTCAACACAGCAGGTCGCAGAGGTGTGGCGCGGCATAGGGTGGGGCGAGAGTATGCCGGGGGTACTGGAATACTAGTTTGATTAAAATCTGGTTGCATTTCAGGGATCCATAAAAGTCCTCTTTTACTACCAGTGATCAGAGGCAAAACATCTATGAAAAAAACTCGGCCTCAGTTCCCAAAGATATGTGGCACAGTTTTTGTGAGATTTGTCCTCCTTGAGGTGCGATTTGAGTGCCAAAAATGAAATATTACGAAAGAAATGTTCTGTATTGGCAAAATGCACAACTATTTCTAAAAATACACTTCATTGCAGTCGTGATTTTATTCGCCAGAAATGACCTTCGAGAATCATAATACTCAATGTCTTGTAATTTAATTGAATTCAATTGAATTTATTCAGTGCTGATATTTTAGAATATATATAAGTAGTGATATAAGCTGGAATATAACATTTGGTGGGAGTAAAACCCAGAAGGGCTTGTTCTATCCCAGCTACGTAATCTCACATTAACAAATGGCATTGGTAGAAATATGAGGAACAATATGGCTAGAAGAAATAGAGATTTCACGCACTGCTAGAATTGGCCAGTCATTACAAATTAATGCATCAATTCGCTGTGAAATAAGATTTAAGTGTATAACACAATGATGTACTCAATGCCAATGGATACATTTGTTTTATATATTTCATGTTTGGCACTTAAACCATGTACACCCGATGGAGGCCACAAGCTGGCCAAAATATGTCACATCCTCTACATTTCAGGACTAAAATATGTAGAAGTTTTGAGAAGAACTTAACATTTAGTCCATATTTAGGGAATAAAGCATGGTTGCAAGTCAGAGTAGATACATGTACTCATGTAACCAAAAGGCTGAATCACATCATTTGAGTACATAATATTCAATTTTGGACTTCTATGAATCCCTGACATTTGTGTATCAACCCTCATTGTTCAGATCTATCTGTCTGTCTGAAGCCACCATCTTGCGTTAATTTATTTGGAACAATTCAGACTGTTGCTCCCTGTGATTGTGTGTTTATTTATTCAAACAAATTTCTAGCTGTATTTGTATCAAATATGTTACATATGATCATACGTTATGTGTTGTTTATTTATTCAAGTAAAATTGTCATTTGTGTTCATATTGGACCACCTCTTGCTCACTTTGTGAGACATGTTCACAGTGTCTTATGTTTTGTTGATGTTCTTCAAGAAATATGTTCTGTTAAACCGCTCATAACTGGATGCTTGTAAATAATTTGTTTTCTATGTTGTGCAATTTCTTTACAATTTGTTATATTGACTTTAATGCATCTTGAGGCTGGTTACAGAGTCAAAATTTCTTTGTTCAAATCCCAGACATAAACATTTGTCAATATTTTCACACATTTGAACAAGAGAGCGACAATGCCATTTGACAAGTAAATTGACTATTTGTAAATGGCGTAATATTTCCATTGTTATGTGCTTTACAACTTTTATCTCCTCTTCGAAACAGGTGTGTTTTGTTTTACTTTATTGTATTTGTTTACTTAATATCTGCAATAACTATACAAGTGTTCAATATCATTCATATATTGTCATCTCCACTAGTTTAAATTAAATTCATTAATCATAGTAAACTCCTGAACTATAAACTCATGTGTGTTATGTTAGTAAAGCTAAAAATGTGTTTCATACGGACAAAATACCAAAGTTTGATATTATTAATGTTCAGTGTAAAAAAAAAAATAGATAAAATGGTGTCAACCGCCATTTGAAATTGAGCTTTTGTCTGTTTTTTTTTTTGCCTTTTCGTATACATTTTAGCATGGATTTTTTAATATATCAAAAATATGACACCTTGAAACATATCATTTATTAAAGAACTCCTCCTGTAACAGTGATTCATATATCTCCAATGTGGTAAACATATTGAACCTTATATATACAGGGATTTCTTGAATTTGTATTGAATCGAACCTGGTTCAAAATTGCTTGCACTGAGGTTGAGACTTTCTGTTCTTAATTGTTGGAAGAATTTTGTTTGTATTCAATGCACTGGTATGTAAATCCTTCGAATTAAAATCCATTAAATATTCTCAGGATTTGGTTCTCGATAATTTATCATATGGTGTTGTCAATCCCAATTTGCTATGTCATTTCTTCTAATATGACTGGGTTCACCAAATATACAGGTCGGCAAATCAGTAACGCACTCCTGTGACACATTTTGATATTCCTATGGATTTGAGGTCAATGACATGTCTATGTATAAATTGAAGACTTTGCTAATTTGACATATGAGCAATTTATAAGAATGACTGGTGTATAGAGATGATCATTATTTAATCCAGGTCAAAGGTCAACACGATAATCGAGATGACATATCTGCATACCTATCACATTAATATTGAATCGATAGTAATACGGTCTGAACATTGTGACAGATGTTACTCTTCCAAGGTTCTGTGGCCTTAACCATGTTAACCTGTACAGCCTTATAACCATCAAACTTGTCGGTGAATTATCTGTCCCATAGAATAATAGTATATATAGTAATTGTGTATCTTTGAATACATGTAGTAATCTTATTTAAATTTAGCATGAAACTTACTAACTTCTACCCTATGCACATCAGAGCCACTAGGTTTGGCTATGAGTATACAAAGGCTCGGTCGTCAGGAGCAAACAGTCTGCCACTATTGAGACTCCCAAGACTGTGTTTTTGAGATCTGGCATAAGCCAGAGGCTCCTTAGAATGCTGTAGGGAAATGGACAAAAGTGCAAATCGACTCACGGGATAGCCTTACGCTGCATGAAAGTAGTTCCACAGAGATGAGTTTTGGGGATCCTTAGTGATTGAAAGGCTTTTGTATGTCTATATTTAGTCACTTGGCATATATTTGATCCATTATCTGCATTAAATATTACTCTGTTCATTGTTTTCCCACAAAATATGAGATTAATACGCTCTAAAGTATGGCAGACTGGTATCGTCACTTTACCAAAGCTTGGACTCTGCTGAGAAAGTTATACAGGTTAGCTGGTTAGGTGTATATGTGAGAGATGCTCTACCATAGCTGTAGTGTAGGGGCTGTACAGCATACTTCTGCTTTGAGAAGATAATGTCAGGCCAAAACTAGGTGATCACATTAGGAGAGCATTAAAACTTGAATCTGTCTGTGAAAGGCCAGCATTTGTTTGACCCAGCATTAAGTCTATCCTCATAGTGATAAATTATCAGGGGTGCAGATTTTACTAAAGATATGGCCACAGGTGAAAGACAAAGTAAGGTCTCCAATAATTCGACCATTTAAAAACACACTTTAGAAGCCAATTCCATTAAATACTCTGCCTACATTCAGCTCTGATTGTTCTAAACTGTTCACAGTTAGGTTGCTCTACAATATGTGGCCAAAAAAGGTCGTCAAGTATAAAAGTGATTGAATTATTGGAGACCTTACCTTACATATATCTAGACAGTTGAAAATTCGATTTCCACAATCTTGATTTCATATATGTATGTGAGTAGTTGAAATATGTATCTCAACAGTCATATGCATAACAACAGCTCTATATGTAAATCTGCATGCCAAGTGTTGATGTGTCAACAGCTGAATTATGTATTTCCATAGTAATTATTTCTTACTTTTAGGGGACATATGCTCCTCCCATTCTATTCAGTGCTGCATCTTCTAAGTGCAAGGTGTCACCTTTATATTAACATGGTTAAGACAAAGTACCATTTGTGATAAGTCAATGTGATATTTGGGTAATCCACTTCTGTTTTGGCAAATGCTGTGATAGTATGAGTGGTCATTTTCTTGTCACCGGCTAAATATACGTTACAGCCAAGTATCATCCATCGCTGAAGGAAAATACAACCCAAACTACCGATATACTTTGATTTTGTTCGTTCTGTTTGAAGTTGTGTAACTTTTCACTTATGTAAATACTGCCTTGTACATGTAGAATCCTGTGCAAGAAACTCTGACACATGCGTGATGGGCACGGGCATCGCGGCTCGTGCCTCTTCAGCGGACCAAAATTTGTTATGATTCGACGTACAACCTATTATATACTGCTACACATGTATAGCTGAATAAATAAAAGGTTTCCCCCCAAAATATTTACCCCTGCAAAGTTTATAGCAAATATCACCTTCCCGATGGTGCAAATTAACATAGTTTATGATTTTGCAAATTATAGCAAAATTCAAGTTTAACATAGTAGTACAGCAAATCCATTCTCCATGTTAAACTAATCGGAGAACGCATTGGCCGACTATTGGTTCACTCACTTGCATAACTGATAGAACATTTATTTACCCCTCATCAGAAAGATAGTTCACCTGGAAAGTCTTACGTAATTATATTTGTGAAAAATAATGTCAAAATACTTTGAAAGTGCAAAATTCAGCTATTTTGGTTGAGTCAAGGTTGGATGAGCACCTACTCTAGTGTCTTATTGGACGGAAATTAATTGGGTAACACATGGTTAGAATAACGTGTGCAACTTCCCTCATTATAGGACTGCCTTTCTTTGGTATGTTCAACTTCATTATGTCGGTACCTTTCAAGAAGGGCCGTTCGTGCCATAAATCCAAGCGTTTAATAACTTTAAACGTTTAACTTGCACCAACCAATCAGATGTCATGAATTGACATTTGGAAGACGTTTCCTGTCCGAAAGCAAACGTTTGTTGTTGTAACGTCCAATACTTTAGATGTTTCCTGTCAAAAGGCAAACGTTTCCAGTAGGAATATTCGAGACTTTTAAACGTTTCCGGTTTAAGGGAAATCGTTACCGGTTGTGATCATCCAGTCAGATTTTCTTATTGCTGCTGCGTATGTTCAAACCTCAACATCAACACGTGTCCACTGGCAAAACGTTTCCCCTATGTAGTCTGTTTGAACCAATCAAAATAACCCTTACAAATATTCGCGCATATTGTATTCCTCATGCCCACCATTCATCATGTCCTGCGCAAATTGTTCCAGTGCCAAAGATATTCTCCAAAACCTAATTTGTAAGAACGGTTTTCATTAGTTAAAATACACTACATACCGGAAACGTTTACCAGTGGAGATTTGCACGTGTTGGTGTAGATGTTGGAATACACGCGGCCCAAATAAAAAATCTGATTGGACGATCACAACGGGAAACGTTAAACCTTTTAACCAGAAACCTTTAAAAGACTCGAATTTTACTACCGGAAACGTTTGTCTTTTGACAGGAAACGACTAAAGTCGCGAATTTACAACTGGAAACGTTTGCTTTTTAATAGGAAAATGTCAGTTCATAACATCTGATTGGTTGGTTCAAGTTTAAACGTTTAAACTTTTTAAAGCTTTACAATTTTTAAACGTTTGAAGGATGCGTTTATGGCGCGAACGGCCCTTCATATACCTTGTCACAGGATGTAACTTGTGATTGCGTTTTAGCCACATACATTCGTGCCTGGTGCCACCTGTGCCTAACTTGAAATTAAATATATAAATTGTGCGTTTATTTCATTACAAACTTATCCCCCAATAACCCAGCTACCAGATCTCATTAAAGCCCATAGGCTCTAGTTTAGTAACATGTCCGTTTGAGGCATTCACTCTATGAATAATTCGTCATAGAGTGAAAAGATTGTCTCTACATATGTTTCCATGAAATGGTTTAGTTGTCCGAGATAAGACGGGTATGAAATTCTTGCATAATGTTTGGCTTCCTTCATAAGGCCATCAATAATTATGCGATTTCTTCACACTGGTACTGAGATAGGCATATACTTCAACTTTGAGATTTTGGGATATTCTTCTTCCCGAGATGAGTTTGGAGGCATTTCTGCCCGCTTCCATTTTCAAACGAGTCAACTCTGTGATCATGGCATCCGTCAAAATTGACAGTTCATGGACATCATGAATTTAATGTGAGAGTTCTGCGAAAAAATTGTGATGTCAAATATTATGACATTGAAACATGATATTATGGAACCCTGCATCTGTTTTGGCCAAAGCTGCTAAAACAAGGTGGTCATGCATGCATGAACTATTCAAGGAGATTCTTACCATCAGTACCCACAGGGGTTTGTTCAAATATAACAGGCTTCCATTTGGAATGTCGTCGGTCGTATTTTCAAACAATGGAAATCTTTTTTCATGATATTCCTTGGGTCTCTGTGTCCATTGATGAAATTTCTCACTAGACGGCAGAATCGATCGAAACAGAACAAACTGTTTTTTGAGATGCCCGAAGTGACATACATCGGCCATAGGATGGACGCTTGTGGTATCCAGCCTCTGGAAAAAACATGCGAGCTATCACAGATGCTTCAGCACCAACATTCGTGACAGACCTGAAGGACTTCCTTGTCATCTGTGAGCTGTGTCGACGATGCCACTGTCACTTCAAGAACGGATATAACCTGGAGTTGGGATAACATAACATTTGAGGAAAGCAAGAGACGGTTTCGTTTAAACACACTTTTGGTACGTTTGGCTCATACTGAGCTGTGACATCTCATCCTATCACGTTGACAGTCATTTCTCCTGTGCTGGAACAATGGACTGGACAACCCTTACCTTTGCACCGTACACTTAAAAAAGACAAAACGCTAGTATTTACAGCTTGACACGGGTGTGTGGCTATGTCTATGGAGTGACGGAATTCCACAAGTAACTATATACGGTCGGTTCTGTGGATGTGCCAACCATGGCATCTCATGGTGGTACAAATTGGGCAATCCTGCTCGCGCCTTTGAGTAAAAACTTGTATACAACTATGATGCATTTTGATGCGTCTTATCCGACCTCAATGTTACATTCGTTTGCAACAGTTCGTGAAGTGACACTAGCACCGTCGACACAGCTGACAGGAACTTGTGTTAATAGTTCAGGATGACAAGAAAGGGCTTCAGGTCTGCCACAAAAGTTGGTGCTGGAACATCTGCGATAGCTTGCATCTTTTCTTCAGAGGCTGGATACTACCTATGGCTGAGATATGTCACTTCGGGTATCTCGAAAACTGGTTTGATCTGTTTCAAACTTCGGTATCTCGAAAACCGGTCTGTTCTGTTTCAGATGTACCCTTGTCTCCTCCAATCTAGTGAGAATATTTTCCAAATTTCGGTGGTGCCCCGTCCTCTCTGTATCTACGGTGTCATCACCGAACACAGCAACTCAAAGGATATCTTGAATAACGATTTCCATTGTTTGAAATATGACTGGTTCAGACGACACTCCATATGGAAGTCTGTTATATCTCAACAAGCCATTGTGGGTGTTTATGGTAGGCATCTCCTGGAATAGTTCATCCATAACCAACTCGTTGCAGACAAAGTTCAACTTTGGAAATGTGTTTCGCCGGAAATTCCACCATCAATCCTTCACAGTTTGGTGGGGGACACTGCCTTGCGTGAGGTGATGTATACTCTGGAGATAATAGTTGCCACATATTCTCAGATTATCATCTGGTTTCGAGAAGGGAACCATGGGAGCAGCCCAATGTGAGAACTTCACTGGCTCGAGGACACCAAGTGGGGTCATTGTAACTTCTTCAACCAGCTAACGAACTGACTGACAGAGGCGTGCAGACGATGAAGGTTAAACTGAAAAGTTACAAAGGGAAACTCTGAATACAAGTGTCTAGTCCGTCATTCAATATTCAGCTGTGTTCGTTGAAGAATTTTCGAGTCCATAATCCAAAGATTTAATTCATATAATAGCATTAGGACCAAAGTTGTATAGAAAGGGCATCTGGAGGTCGACTTAAAAAATATGCATATGACCTCTGTGACGTCACTTTCAGTTCCAGTCACGTGACCGGAAGTGACATTTGACCCTTGCGCATTTGCACAATACCAAATAAAACTGGCGCGCAGAAGTCAATGGTCACTTCCCGTCATCTGACCGGAACCAGAAGTGATGTCACAGAGGTCATATGCACATTTTTTAGGTCAAGTTGCCTCCAAATTCCCTCTCATAGGGTCAAGAGGCGTCTACGTGCCCTTTCGGACCTTGATCATAAATACGAGAGTGAGCAGTGGGGTTAGTGACGTCAAAAAGGTCACAGGTCAATACGAGTTGAAATCCTCTTTCAGTGGGGCACCCGGAATCCTTTGTTGGTCCCACTGGCAGTGGTTTGGCTCTGGAGCACATCGAGGTACAGGGCTTTGGTGATGTTATCATCCCGAAGGCTGAATCCTTTACAGCTGAACTTCTTGTTGTTGGGACCCTCACCTTCGCAATAGTACATTTTTGAGCAGAGAGCGATCATGGCCTCACCATTTGTGACGTCACTGAGTTCAAGTTCGTCATAGTTTCGGCAAAGGTCACTTCCGTGCACGTGACGGCCCAGCAAGTGTTATCCGGCCCTGAATGCGACTTTATCTGCTTTACCTGAATACTACTTAAAATGTCCTTCAGTTACTTCAATGATAATTGACATGTCCGGGAAAAAATGCTGCAAGAGTTATTTCCCCCTGAGTACTAATTTTATGATCTTCAGTTACTTCAATGTTAATTGACATCTCCCGGAATGCGCACCATCAAACATGGACTCCGACAATATCGCCAGCTATATGTCTAGCATAACTGGCAAGGCAAGTGGGAAACCCTCATTTTCTCCATATGTCCTATACCGAGAACCAGAGGGCTTAGAGACATGGGAATTGCACCAATTAAGTCGCCTGGGCCCAGGCTTCCGCCCTAGGGTAATGTGGAGTAAGGGTATGGGAATGCGTATTGTGCTTAATAAGAAGTTCTCTTTCGCAAAGGGTGGTTGGCCCTAAAAAAGATCTTTGATGATTTTAGAAAGTTTTCTCACTTTGTAGGGAGAATCCATTGGAATTGGACCGACGTACTCTCGGTTGATGTCGAGTAGTAGCGGTACTGATGGGGGTGGTGGTCTGGTCTCTTCCCTGCAGACCAGGTAGACGGTCCTCACTCTTTCGGGGTTATACATGCTCATCATCCGTGTTGCCCCGCCTCGGCTTTCTATCAACATCACCTCTGGGCATTGCATCAGTGGTCTGACACCGTCTTGGACATTCTCGTCGTCTTCCTGGTCTTTAACCGCACCTTGAACTCAATGGCGTTTTCACTCCACCAGTTGCTCTTGTAACTATAACTTGCCATGGTCTTCTTCAACCAGCCATAAAGTTTGTTCTGGAATGCACGCTCTTAACCTAGACCAAAATATGTACCTGGTCTGTAGGATGATTTCATTGGCTCTCTATTTCACTAGAGTGCTCTTGTATTGGTTTGTTTTCTGGGGCATTGATTGGTTACATTTTACCCCATCCTAGGCCACTGGTTGGCTACTTCCCAGACGGCTGATTGACTGGCCTATACCAAGTTGGTTAAAATTAGAAGCCCACATTTATGTTCAAGTATGGGGAATGATGACCACTTGTTTATGCTCGTAACCTATTGTACAGAAAATACACAAGACGGTTTTGGGTGATATCTCATTTGTTCTTATTCAAAAACAACAATGAAAAACAACAACGCGAGAACAGCCACGTGAGAAATGAAGCCCAGAACGGAGCTTGTACATTGAAATGAATAGAACTTAAGCCCAGAACGGGGCTTGTACATTGAAATGAATAGAACTTAAGCCCAGAACGGGGCTCGTACATTGAAATGATCTGCGGCCCAGTCGTACACCAGTACATGTCGATCTTCGGCCTGGGGGTACTCGTCAAACATCCGTACGATAGTGAATAGTGTCCGTCCACGGCAACGATGGTAGAGATAAATCAGACAGTACTGGCCGCACACGCTACTGCTCAGGCCTTGCGAAGCCTGACAATTCCAACACCACTTCTCTGTGCCTTCGTCCATGAAGGCCATGAGGTCGGAATGGAGGGGAGGCAGGCCGTACGGGTCGAAGCATTCTCCCTGCTGTTCTGTCAAGTACACGATCATACAAATGTTGACCGGGATGATTTGTCGGGCCCGTGTTGAGGACGTATGCGGCAGGATACACACGGTCTAGCGGGAGCACATCTCGGGAGTGCACTCCTTGAAAGATAGTGCGTGTCCATGGGTCATTCACCAGCACGGTGGTAATCTGGTCGGCATCCATGTTGGATCGCAAAGACACACAGAACTTTGCGCGCCTTGTCCACTTGAATGATGTTGTCAAACTCATTGATGGTGCTCCTTTGTGACGTCACATAAGGGGCATGTAGACGCCTCTTGACCTCTTTGAAAGAGGATTTAAACTCATATTGACCTTTGACCTTTGTGACATCAATAACCTCACTAACCTTATGGCCAGGTTCCGAAAGGGAACATAGACGCTTCTTGGCCCTTGAAAAGGGGGTATTTGAGCGTATTGATCTTGCAATTTTACTATGATCTCTGTGACGTCACTTCTGGTTCCGGTCACGTGACCGGAAGTGACCTTTGACCTATGCGCATTCCCATTCGGAGCAAGGATAGACCATCTCGAACCCAAACGTCCACTGCAGTGCCGTTGTCCACTATTCTCCGTCTGCGCATGCGCAGATGGATGGTATTTCAACTAAACATTCATCCAGTCGGACGCCCCCATCCATCACGAGTGCTTCAACATGATACCTCACACGACCAAATCGGATTAATATCGGTCCGCCTCGACCCCAAAACCTCCATTCCAATGTCCTTTTTCCACTGCTCATGCGCAGAATGACGTAATTTCCACGATACACCTATCCAGTCGGACGCCCTCCCACGAGTGCTTCACTATGGCACCTCCCACGACCCAATCGAACCAATACTGGTCCATCTCGACCCCAAAACGTCCATTCTCATGCCCTATTTCCACTGCGCATGCACAGAATGACATTAGTTCCACGCCGCACCCATCCAGTCGGACGGTTCACCACGAGTGCTTCACTATGACACCTCACACGGCCCATTCGGACCAATAGTGGTCCATCTCTACCCCAAAACGTCGATTCTCATGCAGTTTCTCCACTACGCATGTGCAGAATGACGTCAGTTCCACGCCGGACATGACCGCATCACCGCGAAGGAATACATCCCCTGACCGGAAGTGCACTCATTGACCTTTGCCGGAACTGCAGTGAAGTGAGGCGCACTGTGACGTCACAAAGTTCAAAGGGAAATATACCCCCCAGATGCCCTTTCTGTAGTACTCACCAAATTAAATAATAAATCCTAGTACACATAAAACTAAGCTAGTTTCCTGCAATAGAGAAGAGGTCAATAGTTTTGAATGATGCCAGCAAAACATCATGATGTTCCAAAAATATCAAATCCGTATCGCTTATTCTTAATCCATATGATTTTCGTTGTTAAGTCGTTATCTAGAGTATGATGTATCTCAGTCACGCTTCGAGTGTGACTGTTCATATGGACACTATGAAGATCTTGAAGTGCATGGGTTCATACGGCCGGCCCACAGAATCATTGACAATCAAACTTAATATTCGCATCTTGGATTACGCCAAAGTTTACAACTTCTCGGCCTATTGACTTTGACGGAAGAGCTACAGTCCGCAGCTCTCGCAGAAATTTTTATGAACCGAAGACTTCGCTCGCGTCTGAATCTCTTTTGACCTTCAAATGCATGACCGTGTAATATATTATGGCCTTGGGCGTGGCTGATGTTTTCTACACGGCCATGAACGCTTCCCTGCATTGGATCAAAAAGGTTTTCCCAGCACTGTAGATATAATGCCACCACACATCACCGGGTTAAATGACCTTTTGATCCGAGGGGTCCTTCGTATCTAAATATGTGTTTAAATTACTCGATTTAGACCTTTTTTCACGAAATAGCACATGCTGCGGATTTCAATTTCATGTCATAACTATTATAATAACAACGCATTCGTATCGGTACTATGCATGCAGTGGAACGGGTAGTCATTTATACCCCAGTGATAAGAATTAGCGGTGTGCAGTAGGGCTCAAATTCAATGAATTTACAGCGATAATGTCTCAAGGACCGGCTGAATTTCAATGAATTTACAGCGATAATGTCTCAAGGACCCATTCCCTTATAGTCGCGTGGCAGTAGTATATAGGGTTGATTACACCGCACATTGACCTCTTTGCGCTTAAACTTGTGGCGGTCACGTGACAGAGGTCAAAGGTCAATGAGTGCACTTGAGTTGACCTGTATCCTTTAGTCTTGTCTTTGACCTTGGATCATGTTTAGACATGTTAGGGGATTCCTCCGCGGTGATGCGGTTTGGCGGTGATGCGGTCTGCCTCCGCGGGCAGAAAGTAGTCCCAAGTATATAGAGGGCTGAGGGTATGTCTGACTGTATGGAATGCATGTATTGACTTGTGTCTGGGTTTTTTCCATCACGGGGAGTGCGCAGGTGTATGACGTCACTTCCGGTCTGCGTGAATCGGGCGTGACCTGGGTATGACTCAACCTGTAACCATTTCGGTCATCTATACGCGGTAAGACTGACCCTGGGATCGTGTGTATCCATTTCAGACTACTTTCGGAAATCAATACCACGTGACTTCGTCAGCCAATCCGCTAAAGTCTACCGACGTAACCCCAACGTAACCCTCCATTTTCGAGTCATGTGATGATCTACTTGTTCAAAATTACAGATCTACCACACCTCTTGGATGATACGAAAATTATTCATACCTATATATTTTGTAAGCCCAGGCAATATCTGTTTCCGAGGTATGTATGAAAACCTGTAATTTATCAGAGTTTTCGAGTATGTTCTCCGCCGGATGAAGGCCGAACAGAATCCGGTAAAACACCGGATATCGCTCCGCAATAATGGAGACACACGATTCGCAAGCCATCTTATGGATGGCGAAGTGTACGCAAATGGGGTATGACTGTATGGGATGTACTGACTTGGTTCTGGGTTTTTTCCATCATGCGGCGGTCACGTGATTAGGAGTGCATGTACGGACTTGTGTGCCGTCCATTCATTTGAGTCGGGGACTTGGGGTCCCTACGGAAGGATTTTGCAAGTCATGGATGGGTGTATGTAAAATCAGGATTTGTCTCGAAAATATAAAAAGCGGAACACGGACTTTACCCCTACAATAGAGGAAAACCCCTATCAATCCTATCCCAAAGGGCTAATATCGGTCCCCGGGCTTATCGGGTTCTGCCTGGAGTGGGTGTATGTAAATTTAGGATTTGTCCCGAAAACATAAAAAACGGAACACGGACTTTACCCCTAAAATAGGGGAAAACCTCTATCAACCCTATCCAAAAGGGCTAATATCGGTCCCCGGGCTTATCGGGACCTGCCTATCAAGTCAATCGGGTGGGTGTATGTAAATTTAGGATTTGTCCCGAAACTACAAAAAGCGGAACACGGACTTTACCCTACAATAGGAGAAAACTCCTATCAACCTTGTCCCAAAAGGCTAATATCGGTCCCTGGCTTATCGGGGCCTGCTGAGAGTGGTAGGGTGGGGGATTAGGAGTAGTATAGAAAGCAACAGTTTTGGGGCTCCGAGCTTCCGTCGTTACGCCTTAACACCCGTCGTTACGCCTTAACGCCCTAGCATAACGCCTTGACGCCATGATATACACAGATGAAAGAAAAACAACAACATCAAGGATGAGAGATGAGAGAACAACAACAACATGTTTTTTCTTTTCATATGGTTTATTCTCCCCTCCAGTACATCATACCCACGCTGGGGGAGCCGCGTTGGGTATGTTTACAATTCAAGAAGACTCTTGTCCAATCAGAGGCCGCCATTTGGCGCTGTATCAGTCATATTCGTTCTTGTCCGTTACTGCTTTAGATGTTTTCTCGACTGCTCTTGTCCAACCAGAAGTCGCCGTTTCAGAAATTTTCATCTTTGCTCGGTGTGACCTAATCGTCGTCGGGCAGGCCTGGATATTGTTCGGGCAGCATGTCCTGAAAGAGTTGTTTGCGCACCCTGATCGCATTTTCCAGGGCCTCAGTGGGTGGTAGCCCCATATCCTCTACCAAGTGACGCTTGGTCTTCATGATGGACCTGTGCGTGGGGTCGCCTTTCATTTCAAGCGGTAGTAAGGTATACTGTTCATAGATCGCCATGGCTGTTTTCCTGATGCAGGGGCGCATTTGAGTGTACGCCTGTTGTAAGTTATCCTGTCCGGCGTTCTCGATCGCTGCAGCATGAGTATTGATAGCTGCTGTCACAATACGATCCCAGAAGGAAGGTTCTGCCTCACTTTCCTGGTATGTAGGCTGACTATCTGAGGTCAAGCTCTCCTTATCAGTAGATAGACTCTCATCAATTTCTGTATCAGCTTCTTGTGCCTCGGAGTCTTCAATCCCATGTATATTTTTCTCGTGTCGCATCATATCGTAACGTCTGGTGAACGTGCGTTGGCACTCAGAGTAAGTATAAACCATATTGACGGTTGAACGTCGACTGTGCGTGTTTTGGCAATACACTTGTTTTATAGACAGTAACGGCCGTCAACGCTTAGCTTAACGCTTCAACGCCCTGGTGAACTAGCTCAGAAGCCCTGATTGTCATCGAAATGCAGTGACGCCCGTCAACGCCCGTCAACACCCGTCGTTACGCCTTAACGCCCGTCTCAATGCCTTAACGCCCTATCTTTACGCCTTAACGCCCGTCTCAGCGCCTTAACGAGCGATAAAGGGGTTTTCGAGGCCGATTAACCTTTGAACTCTGAGTGCACTTTCGGTCACGTGACCGGAAGTGACATTTGACCCTGCGCTGCTCGGAAGTGACGTCATCGTACGCAGGCGCACACACACATACCTGGTGCACCCACACCCTGGTGTACCCTATAGCCCGTACGGGCATGTGTGTGTGCGTCTGCGTACGATGACGTCACTTCCGAGCAGCGATGTATTGGAGGCAATTCCATGACAATCAGGGCTTCTGAGCTAGTTCACCAGGGCGTTGAAGCGTTAAGCTAAGCGTTGACGGCCGTTACTGTCTATAAAAGCAAGTGTATTGCCACTTATATGTACAGACACCACCACCAACACCACCACCACACACTACCACCACACACACACACACACCACCACCATCACATTCCACCACATTCCACCACCACCGCCACCACCGCCACCACCGGGCGTTGACGGGCGTCAACGCCCGATGGTGGTGGTGGGAGCTCCAGTGTGGCAGAGCTCTTGGATCGGAGCTCTTGGAGCTCAACACCTGTGGAGCTCAGAGCTCGGAAGTGACATTTGCATATGACCTCTGTGAGATCACTTCCGCTTCCGTTCACGTGACCGGAACTGACCTTTGACCCCTGTGACGCCCGTCAACGCCCGGTGGTGGCGGTGGTGGCGGTGGTGGCGGCGGTGGTGGTGGTAGTGGTGGTGGTGGAATGTGGTGGTGGAATGTGGTGGTGGTGGTGTGTGTGTGTGTGTGTGTGTGTGGTGGTAGTGTGTGTGGTGGTGTTGGTGGTGGTGTCTGTACATATAAGTGGCAATACACAATACACTTTTATAGACAGTAACGGCCGTCAACGCGTAGCTTAACGCTTCAACGCCCTGGTGAACTAGGTCAGAAGCCCTGATTGTCATGGAATTGCCTCCAATACATCGCTGCTCGGAAGTGACGTCATCGTACGCAGGCGCACACACACATGCCCGTACGGGCTATAGGGTACACCAGGGTGTGGGTGCACCAGGTATGTGTGTGTGCGCCTGCGTACGATGACGTCACTTCCGAGCAGCGCAGGGTCAAAGGTCACTTTCGGTCACGTGGTCAAAGGTCACTTCCGGTCACGTGACCGAAAGTGCACTCAGAGTTCAAAGGTTAATCGGCCTCCAAAACCCCTTTATCGCTCGTTAAGGCGCTGAGACGGGCGTTAAGGCGTAAAGATAGGGCGTTAAGATTGAGACGGGCGTTAAGGCGTAACGACGGGTGTTGACGGGCGTTGAGACGGGCGTTAAGGCGTAACGACGGGCGTTGACGGGCGTCACTGCATTTCGATGTATTGGAGGCAATTCCATGACAATCAAGGCTTCTGAGCTAGTTCACCAGGGCGTTGAAGCGTTAAGCTAAGCGTTGACGGCCGTTACTGTCTATAAAAGCAAGTGTATTGCCAAAACACGCACGGTCGACGTTCAACCGTCAATATGGTTTATACTTGCTCTGAGTGCCAACGCACGTTCACCAGACGTTACGATATGATGCGACACGAGAAAAATATACATGGGATTGAAGACTCCGAGGCACAAGAAGCCGATACAGAAATTGATGAGAGTCTATCTACTGATAAGGAGAGCTTGACCTCAGATAGTCAGCCTACATACCAGGAAAGTGAGATTGCTGAGAGTCTATATACTGATACGGAGAGCTTGACCTCAGATAGTCAGCCTACATACCAGGAAAGTGAGGCAGAACCTTCCTTCTGGGATCGTATTGTGACAGCAGCTATCAATACTCATGCTGCAGCGTTCGAGGACGCCGGACAGGATAACTTACAACAGGCGTACACCCAAATGCGCCCCTGCATCAGGAAAACAGCCATGGCGATCTATGAACAGTATACCTTACTACCGCTTGAAATGAAAGGCGACCCCACGCACAGGTCCATCATGAAGACCAAGCGTCACTTGGAAGAGGATATGGGGCTACCACCCACTGAGGCCCTGGAAAATGCGATCAGGATGCGCAAACAACTCTTTCAGGACATGCTGCCCGAACAATATCCAGGCCTGCCCGACGACGATTAGGTCACACCGAGCAAAGATGAAAGTTTCTGAAACGGCGACTTCTGATTGGACAAGAGCAGTCGAGAAAACATCTAAAGCAGTAACGGGCAAGAACGAATATGACTGATACAGCGCCAAATGGCGGCCTCTGATTGGACAAGAGTCTTCTTGAATTGTAAACATACCCAACGCGGCTCCCCCAGCGTGGGTATGATGCACTGGAGGGGAGAATAAACCATATGAAAAGAAAAAAACATGTTGTTGTTGTTGTTCTCTCATCTCTCATCCTTGATGTTGTTGTTTTTCTTTCATCTGTGTATATCATGTCTTCAAGGCGTTATGCTAGGGCGTTAAGGCGTAACGACGGGCGTTAAGGCGTAGCTCGGGGATGGAGTAGTCGGGAGCTCCGAGCTCGGGGATGAGGCAGGCGGGAGCTCGGAGCTCGGAGCCCCAAAACTGTTGCTTTCTATACTACTCCTAATCCCCCACTCGTTAAGGCGTACATATAGGGCGTTAAGGCGTAACAACTGGCGTTGACGGGAGTTACGGCATTTCGATGAATTAGTGACAATTCCGTGGAATATCTAGAAAATCAGAGCTTCTGAGCTATTTCACCAGGGCGTTGAAGCGTTAAGCTTGGAGTTGGCGGGTGTTGCTACAAGATGACACCTCACACGACGCATTCGGTCCACGGATGAGTGAGTGAATAGAATTTAACGTCGCTTTCAACAATATTTCAGCTATATCACGACGAACCAACTAAGCACCACCCAGCCCAGTTGTGTTCCTGCTACTTCAAAGAAGAAATCTTTGAAGCAGCATGGAACCAGACACCCTCCATCCACCCTATAAACCACGGAGGACAGCGCACAAGACACAGACAAGGCGCCTACATGGTGCAATAAAGATGCAACGATTATGTATATTTGTATTAACACCACGTCTTTTGGACATTTGGACATTATTATTTTTACAATGTATGTTCGTGTTATGTTATTCTAATATGTTTCATTATGTTATATACTATTGTATTATCGTCTCTACTACTGGGTCTCATCAACCTGTTGAGATTTGATGTTAAATAAACATAAGAAGGGTCCATCTCCACCTCAAACACTTTCCTTCACACCACCAAAATGCCCATTTTGGGTACTACTCCTATTGATGACGTCACCAATGACATCACAGATGACATGGACATCCCTCAAGTCGTGGTCTACACCATGAGAGCTTCACTTTGACACCTCACATGACGCATTCGGACCACGGATGGTCCATCTCTATCCCGAACACTTTCCTTCACACCCCCAAAATGTCCACTTTGGGTACTACTCCTACTGATGACGTCAGCAATGACGTCACAGATGACATGAACATCCCTCAAGTCGTGGTGTACACCACGAGAGCTTCAGTTTGACACCTCACACGATGCATTCGGACCACGAATGGTCCCTCAAACACACCCCATGCACCCCCAAAATTGCTGCTTTCTATACTACTCGTTTCCTCTTTTTCACCATACAGTCTGAAAAATGTTACTATTTTGAACTCTTAATTACATTTGCTGAGTACATAGCTTGTTACAGTTGGAAAAGTCGTGGTGGTTTAGTTCAGGAACCTTACTTTAACGATATTCTGTATTTTAGCATACATTTTAAAGAATAAACGTCAAAAACACGTCACTGTGACGTCACACTTGTGAATTTCTTTTGCAGCCACAGATTTTTCAAGGGAGTGACCCTAGGGGATATTTTGGTTAAAAAATCACGGTTTTGTCACTTACGTAAATATAATTTCACTCAGCCACCTCACTATTAATAGTAAACGTGATTAAGAATTTTAAATATTTGAGAACGGTATATCAAATTCATATTCGTTTTATCAAAAGATGTCGCTTTCAATTTCATTTAATGTTCCATTACGATTATAGGAAACAAAATATCATAATTTCATGCTTATGGAAACGTATGGCAGTATTATATAGGACCCAAATGTTGACAAAATAATCGAGAATTCAAAATTCGAGGGTCAGTCGAAATTTCGACATTCTTGTACTATAGGTCGAACTTATCGAGGCTCTAAATTGAAAAGGCTCGAGGCTCTTAAATCAAAGAGACTATTTAATGACACGTAGTCTAGTAGCCAATTCTCAATAGAGGCTTAAAATCGATTTTTACTGCACCCCCCCTGTGAGTAAAGGTTTGGCATATTTTTTTGAGAGATATACCTTTCTAGTACCAGGAAAACCTTGTTTGCCATCTTGTATCACGGTCAGAGCTGAGATATAGGCGTTTAAAAAGGTGCCTCTGAAGAAAATGTCACGATTTATGGAGAAGGGGTAAGGGTACCGAAACTTCTTTAGAATTGTTAATTGTAGATCGATTTGCTTTCCCTTAGTGTAGATTTAAGCACAATCACACAGAGATCATGCCTATTTATAAAAATGATCATTTAAACAAATTGTTATGCTTTTGCAGGGGGTCGTTTCCAAATTTCAATAAAATACGCTATATTTAGCTTAAAATTAATTCCAAAGTTTTTTTTACAGGGCATAGATGTCAAGTATATCTGCAGAATATATGCAGATCAATTCAACTGGATACGGAGAGCTACGGGAGAACAATTCAACATTCTAGAATGATAACTTTTCTAAACAGTCTCACTTTAAACATAGGAGTGTGCAAATGACGAAATTTCAGTTAAATTTGTAACGTGCACCTGTACGATCTTATATGGTCTCATACCCAAAATATCAACAATTTACAATCCTAATGGCATACAAATCTGATTAAAACGATTTTGTCACATTTCAGTCATTTCAAAGGAACAATTAAATTTAGGGGCCATCTCATAATTCCAATAATTACTATGTGTTTGGAACCCAACATACAGGACAAATAGGGATAAATTAAGCTAACACCATGCCAATAATTAAAAGATCATTCCTATCAATCATTTTAGCAATGCAGTTCTACAGAAAACAGAACTGCACATAATCTTACCAAATTATACCAATTAATTACGCTTTACACAAACTTATATACATATAAATCGGCACATTTCTTTAGTTAAATAAGTCAGTTTGTGTTAAGACAAACATAATCTACATTTAAATTAAACTTAGAATTTCACGAGTCATTAACATAAAAAACCCAAAAACATTTCATGTAAATTTAAAATATTTACAAAGCTGATAAACCAACGATGATCAAATGTCCTTAGTGGTTCATTTCAGAGCCTGATACTGATAGCACACATAATACTTAACACGAGGATATATTCAATCAACAACCATCAGAATATTCATGCTCCGAACCATCGCTAATGTCTACATCACTTTCTTCTGACGCAAGTTCGTTATTGTCACAAGCTTCGTCCCTGCTCTCGCATAAATGCTCGTGTACAGCGTAAACCTGCTTTGAGGC
Source organism: Hanleya hanleyi (assembly GCA_036873755.1). Classification (NCBI taxonomy): domain Eukaryota; kingdom Metazoa; phylum Mollusca; class Polyplacophora; order Lepidopleurida; family Hanleyidae; genus Hanleya; species Hanleya hanleyi. Next base: position 26,840 of record JAVTVY010004530.1, read on the forward strand.
ACCGACACATCATAGTTGAACACTTTGATGTCTTGCATTGGCAGCTTGTGAATTCAGTCAGTTCATTCGGTGTTGCTTGCTGTGTCATTAAGTCTGGCAACAGACCACTATCTGTGCTCATCCACCCATGAATTGTCGGTGCAGGAATGCTTCGTTGTGAAACCAAAGCAGTTTTCCACAAGGAGGCACTGAAAATTCCCTCTTTTCAATGCTGATTGAGGCTGTCACGACAAGGTGGCTTAGGCTGTTTGCAGAATAGTGTGTATCTCAAGGTGTTTATGTCACAAATAGTAGACTTCGGATGGTACAGTTTGCACAAAAATGCCTCGCATGCAAATCTGACATCCTCAGGCAAAGGGATGATATCCCTAACTTCTGAACGTCAGGAAATTTGGAGTGGTGGTCTTTAATCAGTTGCCACGCTTTCATTTTCCCCCTACCTTTGAAAGCACTGGTGCTGTCACAGCCAGTCAGGGCATGGAATGGAATAAGATATGAACATAAAGTGTGTCCCAATGTGTTTGCGATTGCATGCAGCGGAATGTATCTTGTATTTTGTTTGCTTCCGGTTTTAAACCACACATCGATACCCATCTGCTCTGAGAAATATACTTCTAGTACCATTACGTCTGTATCTGGCGATCAAATAATGGCACACGTAATGCCGAAGCGTATAATAGAATCATTGATATGTAATAGGATTCATGAATCGGCTTCCTCCTGCGTGGAGAACAGGTCCGTTATTTCCACGATTCTGTCACTCTACAAAGAAACAACTTTTTCGTGGTCCTGGGAACCTCCAGCTAGCGCCAATGCTTGGGACGACGTCAGCTTATCTGGCATGATTGTCTGCCACTCTGTGAAAATGAAGTTATTCAGATTGTCCTTGTTCTTCGGGTTCGAGAGGAAGGATTTAATGTTTCTGGGGAGTACCTGGTCCTTGGAACGGATCTGTATCTCGGGTGAGCTGGACGTGTTCCCACGCCGTTTACGTATATCTCTCGTGTTTTGGAAATGTCAAGAAGCCGTCCGAACAACACTCTGTCTGATTCAAGAGAGTTAATTTTGTCTCTCTCCCGTTTACTTGGCAACGTCCGGTGAATACTAGCGAAAGTCTTCGGTTTCATCTGTTTGATGGACTGACCAAGTAAAGCTACATCCCTGTTTAATCTTTCTTCCACAAATTCTAGAAGGGCTTTTTTACCATTTTCAGTGGCATCCAACAATCCTGTTGTGACATCTGCAGGGGCTACAACACCAGTTGCAATGTTACTTAGGAGCTCTATGGTGTCACCATCTGCAGGTGTCTTGAGATGGAAAGGGTTTCCATACCGTTCTTCAACGACAGTCATAATCTTCTTAATGTCTTGTTCGTTTCACTTGATGGCAGTGGGCGTTGTGTCTATATGAACGGCCTTGAAGTTATGTAGTATCCCACCAACCTCATGGGCAGTAAGGTACCACTTCATCGTCACGCTGTTGAATGAACTTGCTGCTGATCTAATTACGATATGCAACCCGGCTTGGGAAGCTGCGTGGACAGCGAGTGCTGTGACTGGAAGTTGTAACATCTCTGCCAAATAAACTGGACCCCAGCGTGAATAAATCTGCCGCATAATATGCAAACACGTAGCACAAGATGTCAGCAAAGTATTGTAAATGCCGATCCCAGTCAGGTTCCTTCTCAGCTGCAATGTAACCAAATGCGAGTTCGACGCCATTGATGTAATTTGTCCAGAAATGAAATGTTTGACTCTGGCTTTTACCCTCTTTTATGAATTTGTCGTAGTCTTCACCGTGGCTTTGTAGACATTCATCAAGCTTTCCAAATTCGGGCGTCATCGCTGTGTGAAGCTGCTTGTCCAGTTTGTCGGTCGCCAGCACCTCTTTCGTCCTTTGCTGAACAGATATACAGTTCTGCTCCAATATCGCGGCATCTTCTTTTGTGAGCAGATTAGAAGTAACCATCCACTCGAGGAAAGCATTCCATTGGAATCGGCTCATATCATCATGTACCAGCCTGTGGGCTAACGAACAGCGTTTGTGGTGTCCACCTTGCATAACATGTTTAGCAGCATTTGGCTCGAAGACCTGCGACTCGACAAGAACATCTAAGAGTCCTGAATCGCAATACCGTTATCCCATTTGGTTTCCTTGCAGCTGAGAAGGAACCTGACTGGAATCGGCATTTGCAATACTTTGCTGACATCTTGTGCTACGCGTTTGCATATGATCGGCAGAATTATTCATGCTGGGGTCCAGTTTATTTGGCAGAAATGCTACAACTTCCAGTCACAGCTTTCCAAGCCGGGTTGCATATCGTAACTAGATCAGCAGCAAGTTCCTTCAACAGCATTTGGTCGGATCTTGGGCTTGAGCAAACCGTCGTCAGAGACACTAAGTCCCGGAAGGGAGGAATCATCGGATTCAGTAGGCAGGAGAAGGCGACAATGGAGTGGTACCTTACTGTCCATGAGGATGGTGGGATACTACATAACTTCAAGGCCCTTTGTGGACTCCGAGAACACGACGGAACCATTCATAGAGCGAAATAAACAAGACAATAAGAAGATTATGACTGTCGTTGAAGATCGGTATGGAAACCCTTTCCATCTCAAGACACCCGAAGATGGTGACACCATAGAGCCCCTAATTAACATTGCAACTGGTGTTGTAGCCCCGGCAGATGTCACAACAGGATTGTTGGATGCCGCTGAAAATGGTAAAAAAGCCCTTCTAGAATTTGTGGATGAAAGGATAAACAGGGATGTAGCTTTACTTGATCAGCCCATCAAACAGATGAAACTGAAGACTTTCGCTAGTATTCACCGGACGTTGCCACATAAAAGGGGGAAAGACACAATCAACTCTCTTGAATCAGAGAGTTGTTCGCACGGCTTCTTGTGAAGATGGTTCTCTAGCAAAGACAAACAAGTTTCGTCGTCCAAAGATACGGAGTCTTTCCAGAAGATTGAGATAAATAACAAATCAGCCACAGGGGTTTTCATTGACCATATGACCTGTGTACAGAAGTTATCATCTAGGTTTGGAATCAGCACATTCGGAGACATGCTGTTAAGCCTGGGGGGATTCGTTGAACAAGCATTCAAGGGAGGTAACACCGTCCAGATTATATCAGACAGATATGACACAGATTTGTCCATAAAGGCTGGGCAACGTAAACGGGTGGGAACTCGCCCAACTCACCCGAGATACAGATCCATTCCAAGGATCAGGTACTCCCCAGAAACATTAAATCCTTCCTCCCGAACCCGAAGAACAAGGACAATCTGAATAATTTCATTTTCACAGAGTGGCAGACAATCATGTCAGGTAAGCTGACGTCGTCCCAAGCATTGGTGCTAGCTGGAGGTTTCCAGGACCACGAAAAATTTGTTTCTTTGTCGAGTGACGGAATCGCGGAAATAACGGACCTGTTCTCCACGCAGGAGGAAGCTGATACACGAATCCTGTTACATATCAATGATTCTATTGTACGCTTCGACATTACGTGTGCCATTATTTGGTCGCCAGATACAGACGTAATGGTACTAGAAGTATATTTCTCAGTGCAGATGGGTATCGATGTGTGGTTTAAAACCGGAAGCAAACAAAATACAAGATACATTCCGCTGCATGCAATCGCAAACACATTGGGACACAATTTATGTTCATATCTTATTCCATTCCATACCCTGACTGGCTGTGACAGCACTGGTCAGTGCTTTCAAAGGTAGGGGGAAAACAGATTAAAGACCACCGCTCCAATTTTCCTGACGTTCAGAAGTTAGGGGATATCGTTCCTTTGCCTGAGGATGTCAGATTTGCATGCGAAGCATTTGTGCGCAAAATGTACCATCCGAAGTCTACTATTTGTGACATAAACACCTTGAGATACACACTATTCTGCAAACAGCGTAAGCCACCTTGTCGTGACAGCCTCAATCAGCATTGAAAAGAGTGAACTTTCAGTGCCTTGTGTGAAAAACTGCTTTGGTTCCACAACCAAGCATTAGTAGTATACAAAGGCTAAATTGTCGCTAATTGACCTCAGAAATTTGCATATTTTGTGGAGGTCACGTGGAGGTCACACAGCCAATGAGAAGCGAGTATTTTGACCTCTGACCAAAAAGCTACCTCCAGCACAGGAGAGTTCCAAATTTGCATATCACGTGACCCAGGTCAAAGATGTATTCCTCCGCGGTGATGCGGTCATGCCTGGCGGTGATTCGGTCTGCTTCCGCGGAGAAAAAGTAGTCCCTAGATAAAATGGTCCGATGGGGTCGAGTGAGGTATCAAAGTGAAGCTTATGTGAAGGGGCATCTAATGGGCTGATGTGGGAGTGTGGTCAAAATGGCGGCGTGTGGGGTGGTCAAAATGGCGGCGTGTGGGGTGGTCAAAATGGCGGCGCAAGGGAGCAAACGAGGCGGTGGGGAGGTCACGGGGAGAAAAAACCCTCACATTACCCTAAAAAAAACCTCTAAGCCATATAATAATAATAAACATAATCTATAGGTGTTGTACCATGATAATAGCATCAGTCTAGCATCTGTACCACCCTAGGGTCGAGCGTTTATTGTCCCGTGTATCTCCGCGCAGAAAATCAACAAACAAAATGGCGGCTCCAGGATGGTGTGGGGACGCCCTTTCCACATCACGGCGTCGATCATAGCGCCATCTGCACACACTGACGCAAGGAAGACAACTCGTGTGGCCCAAGGATATGGAAATAGCCGTTTTGGAGCTAGGGGAGTTACTACTGGGCCAGTGGGGTCGAGTGATGTATCAATGTGAAGCCTAGGTGAGGGGGCATCTGATGGGCTGGGTGTGGGGTTGAACTAGCGTCATTCTGCGCATGCGCGGTGGCCCAAGGGTATGAAAATAGCCGTGTTGGAGCTAGGGGAGTTACTACTGGTCCAGTGGGGTCGAGTGATGTATCAATGTGAAGCCTAGGTGGGGGGGCATCTGATTGGACTAGTGGGGTTGAACTAGCGTCATTCTGCGCATGCGCGATGGCCCAAGGGTATGGAAATAGACGTGTTGGCATGTAGGGGAGTTACTCATGGTCCAATGGGGTCGAGTGAGGTATCAAAGTGAAGCATTCGTGAAGGGGCATCTGACTGGACTAGTGGGTTTGACATAGCGTCATTCTGCGCATGCGCGGTGGCCCAAGGGTATGGAAATAGACGTTTTGAGAGCTAGGGGAGTGACTCATGGTCCAATGGGGTCGAGTGAGGTATCAAAGTGAAGCCTAGGGGAAGGGGCATCTGACTGGACTAGTGGGTTTGAAATAGCGTCATTCTGCGCATGCGCATAGACGTTTTGGGATGTAAGGGAGTCCCTAATGATCCAATGGGGTCGAGTGAGGTATCAAAGTGAAGCTTAGGTGAAGGGGCATCTAATGGGTTGGGTGTGCGGTAGGAATATCATTCTGCGCATGCGCAGATGCAATGCGGAGCTCTCGTCCAATCAGAAGCGAGTATTTCAAATCCGCCACGGAGCTCTCGTCCAATCAGAAGCGAGTATTTTGACCCGGTGCATTATGGACCATATCCAAGATGGCGGCACGTGTGTTCAAGATGGCGGCACATCCGGTGTCGAAAACTGGCCATTTCTGTCGGGATGTGGTCACCTAGTGTCGAAAACTGGACCCTGTATGGGTCCCGCTAGACGTGTTGGAGCTAGGGGAGCCACGAATGGGTCAATGGAGTCGTATGAGGTATCCATGTGAAGCCTAGGTGAGGGGGCTAGACTAGGGTGTTGTTTCCATTCTGCTGCGCAGGTCTTGTGGGTTGTGACGTCACTTCCGGTTGGGGTGAATGGGGCGTGACCTTTGGACATGTCTAGACTTGTCTGTGTCTGTTGATGTACTGGGTTTTTTCCCCACAATGGCGTTCACCTTCGGACGTGGTTTGGTGGGTCTGCGCAAGTGTGTGACGCGCGCGGAGTATTATGCAATCGGATAGCGGTTGTCGTGAATAACAACAAGTTCAGCTATGTTTATATAGTTTATTACCCCAATGTTACATCATACCCAGGCTGGGGGAGCCGCCCTGGGTATGTTTAGTATGTTCACAGCAAAACAAATTGAAATATCAAACACCATATTTTATTATTTAACACATTGTCACATTAGGTACAAGGGTTTACTGAGCTCAAGTCAGCGAGCAGCATGTAGACATAGAGTGTGTGTACGGCATGATATTCATCAGTGCACGGGTGACGCATTCAACCGATTGGGGTGATCGGTCAGCTTGGTCAGGAAAAACGTGACATTGGTTACCCTCTCTACCACCCATTGAATGTTGGGGCGTTGACGATGCGCCCATCTCAGGGGTTCCACGGTGTCCAGTATCTCCAGCATCGTCTCTAGTGACCCCCGGTTAATGATGGTGACCGGCTGGTCAAACACATGGTTGTTGGCACTGGGATAATAATACTGTAACTGGTCCGTCTTTTTGTGACGTACGATGTACCCGAAAGCGACATTCAATGTAAAGGCCGTAGTTTGATCGTTGAAGATGGCTTCCACGTAGCTGCGTAGACAGGTGCGGTTGGTCAGTGGGAAATTGTAGATATCTTCAGGGTGGAAACAGTACCGTGTCATGGACCAATGGCGCCGATCGATGTCACTGATTGGATGGTTGTCCTGTAAGAGGTCGCTAGGAACATTTATGGGCTCCACCAGAAAATGTTCGATGTTGTCAGGACTCGAAACCGTAACGCTGGGGTCCGGCTGGATATTCAGGCTCTTCTGAACTGTGGGTATAGGCGGGCTCTCCTTCATCGCATCACCAGTGGCGTTCGTCTCCCCGGGCTTATCTTCACTGGATTTCACCTTCCGTGGTTCCTCTTCAGTAGGAAGTTGTCGCTCAAACCGTAGAGACGGACCATGAATCAACCGTTGGTGTCGCAGCAACTGACTGCGTCGTTTGAAGAGTTGATCACAATCCTCGCATGGACGCTTGGGTGGCCCATGAATTGAACGTTCGTGGCGCAGTAAAGCATCTTCCCAATTAAATGACCGTGCGCAGGTTATACAAGTATACAGTCCATCGTTGTGGGTGGAGGCCTCGTGGCGTCGTAAATTATCTAGACGAGTAAACTGCTTCTGGCAAGTTGTGCAAGTGAACATCTTGGTGGTTGATAGAGTATCTGATGAAATGGCAAGGCCGCTTCCCTTTTATAGCACGCTAGCTGGTAATCTATTTTTAGCACACTCTACCCCAAGTCGAGGATCGAGACTGGTGTACTGGTGTACGACTGAGCCGCATTGCGCGCGCGCACGCATGAAGACCCTGATACATACCCAATGCAGGCGCAGACGCGAAGTGCCCGGATGATAGACACGGTCGTCACCGATCCGAAAAGACACGGCCTTTACCGAAAAGACACGGACTTTACCGAAAAGACACGGACGTACCCGAAAAGACACGGACGTACCCGAAAAGACACGAAGGTGAACACCATTGTGGGAAACCCCCACAGACAGGTCAGTACATGCATTCCTATGATGTTCACGCATAATAAAAAGGATTGACCTGTAATCTGTGTTATTGTTGTTGTTCTCTTTTTTGGACTAACCCATCAGAATAGTACGTATCACGGACTACACCCGTAGAGCTAGGCGCGCATGTGTGACATGGTCTATAAAACACGTCTCTCGGGATCACACACATTCATTTCTACGGTTGCAGAGCCATGACGGAGATCCAGCCCTATGCGACTCGCATTTTACAGCATGCCACCGCGGTGAATTCATTCACGGGTTACCGAGCAGTGGTCCGGTCCATGTTTGCAGATGGCGACGACAACGAGGGACGACGCCAGATCCTGAAAGAGTTCACAGAAGAAAGCGGTCCTCCACAAGAGTGCACTCGATGGAGGCGTGCCCTCACTCACCACTACTGGACTATGACAGCCATCACCGCGCGATGCTCTATTATGGACCAAGGAGCGCTCACTGCCGGAACCAGCGCCGGCTGGTTGGCCTCACAATAGATCTAATGCCCTATTGACCCTGGCGCTGTGGTATTGACAGTATAAATACGAGGGTCAGACAGAGTGTGTGTCATTCACCGATCGTGATTGGACCAAGCATGTCACCCATCCTACGAGCCATCCTGTCCCTTACACCCCGGGTGGGATTACACGTCTATGAAGATAAAGTCACCCTGGTGGAAGACCGTGGAGTTTGCTGGTCGCCCGCTGAGACCGTATCGAATACGGTTACGCTACCTCGTGACGGCTGGACCAAATTTAAACGGGTGTTGAGCGGCGAGCTCGATGGACACGTCATCCACATAGACAATGCCATCTACGTATACCGTGGACCTTTCTTCCCACGTCTGGGCCGCTACCAAGATGCTACCCGAAGCTTCACCCTAGACCCCGATCTGTGGACAGCCTTCGAGAAAGTGGTGTCTATTGTGGACCAGCTGTTTACACCGGACGAGCGGTCATCAGACGAGTTGGAGTGGGCTCGTGCCCTGAGAGAATCGGCGGCAGAACCCAATGAACAACTGCATGAACCCGACGACGATGCCATTGATTACCCGGCTACACTCAGTCAGCCCAGTGATATGACCACCTGATCCTTTTGATCTCACGGGGTTCTCCCTATAAATACGAGAGACAGTCAAATCTGGTACCATTCACGTACTGACCATGGCGGAGCATATGATACTGGCGTATCTCAGCTTGACCCCGAGGTTTTCCTGCATTAATGCGGATAAAGGTCTATCATGGAGGAGGTGGGGCAGGACTACACAGCCGTGCCCGGCTCACTCTGTGCCAGAGGGCTGGACCAAATTCAAACGGGTGTTGTCTGGTGAACTGGACGGCGACCTCATTCACTTGTGTCATGATGTGTACATCCGACGCGGCCCCTTCTTTGCTCAATTGGCTCGGCTAGATGGGGGTACAGTGCATTTTACCCTTCACCCTGATCTATGGTCTGCGTTGGAAGATGCCGTGGCAGATGTGGATCAAGTGCTTATCAAGCGATCATCAGACGAGTTGGACTGGTCATTTACCATGGACAATGTGCTGGCAGAAGCCAAAGAAGAAAATCAGAAACTCCGGCCCAAGATATACCCGTTATAAATAAACGATAGAGCCAGGGTCCATCATCATTGTCACCATGAAGCGCTGGGAGAAGGTGTTGGATAACTTATACTACAGTCCCGACAGTCCGGCGGCCTATAGTGCATTGTCGGCTCTCTATCGAGCGGCCAAACCCAAGGGGATACAACGTGCCCAAGTCCGAGATTGGTTAAGAAAACAAGACACCTATACCTTACATCGATCTGTCCGTCGCCATTTTCTACGGAACCGGGTCATCGTGGGAGAAATAGATGCCCAGTGGCAAGCGGATTTGGTCGATATGAGCGCCTTTGCCAAACACAACGATGAGAATCGGTATATCTTGACGTGCATCGATATCCTATCCAAGTATGCGTGGGTGGTACCCATCGGACGAAAACGGGGGCAAATCTCATAGCGGCGTTCAAAGACATCTTCAAGACCGGGCGCAAACCTTTATATTTGCAAACCGACGAAGGCACGGAATTCCTCAACAGACCGTTCCAAGCCTTTCTGAAAGCCCAGAAGGTGTTTTTCTTCCATACGTACAACGAGACCAAGGCATCCGTGGTGGAAAGGTTCAACAGGACATTTAAAGGTCGCATGTATAAATATTTCACCTATAAGAATACAGGGCGGTACATCGATGTTCTCCCGAAACTGGTGAGGGGTTACAATCGAGCCTATCATCGAAGTATAGAGAGAGCCCCATTACCTACCGTGACCCAACGCAATGAAGCCCAAGTCCGGCGTGTCTTGTACCCCAGGCCATCGCAGCGAACGACGAAGGCGGTGTACAAGGTCGGCGACCCTGTACGGATCAGTAAAGTCAGGGCAAGTTCGAGAAAAGTTACTTGCCCAACTGGAGCGATGAGCACTTCCTGATTAAACGGCGCCTACCCCGACAGCGGCGAGTCTATGAACTGGAAGATCTCAAAGGGGAAACGTTGCTGGGGACGTTTTACGACACGGAATTACAGCCTGTTGTAAAAACACAGCAAGACTACTACACGGTGGAGCAGATTTTGAAAACGGAACGTCGACGTGGCAAACTGTTCCATTTCGTGAAATGGCAAGGCTGGCCCAGTTCCTTCAATTCCTGGGTCGCGGCCAACCAGGTGAAACGACTATAAAACCAGACACCACTGCCGTCCTCCTTCATTCCACATCCGACCACAGTGCTGTGGACCAACAGCAGCTGCCTCTGAAGACAGCGTCTCGCAAAACGCGCAAAGCGCAAGTGGTCTTTGGGGTGCTATTGCTAACCCTGCTGAGTGTGTTGTACGGAGGTGTGTTTTACGACGTAGCCTATGTCAGCACGTTGCTTAACCAACTGAGAACACCAGGCACCAGCGAAACGGGTCTACAGAGAGCACCAGTCGTATCGAGCCCAGTCACCACCACCACCACCACCACACCCCGCGTACAAGCCACGTCGAGCTCTACACTTAC
>JAVTVY010004531.1:0-37467 GCA_036873755.1 Hanleya hanleyi
CATGTAGATTGCAGTTGAAAATTGATCGAATACTTGAAGTTGGCATGGTTGGAACGATTTAAAGGTCAACCCAAACGGAATTTTTTTTGGTCTAAAACTCCTTAAAAATCATAGTTCATACTTCACTTTGTATGAAAAATATATTGAAAAAATTATAATCTGAGCAGAAACACATGTAATATGGGAGCAAAGTGGGCTTTTTCACACATTCACAGCTGGGTTGATGACGTCACGCAGGGAAGTTGCCTGAGAAAAAACAGCGGATAACATGGAAAGCGAGTGCAGTCAGAGCTCCGGTTCAGATGTCGATTCGAACGATATCAGCTGCTTAGATGGAAATATTTTTCGCCAAGAAGATGAAGTAGACATATAGTCACTTTATCGCTTTATATTTTCACTTTATCGTGACAGAGTGGAATAAAGCACCAAATTTGGCACACGTGTCGTCGGAGGCACCGAGAACAATATCAGAAGGGGTGCCCCCGATTTCGAGGCCCAAGAGGCAATATGTGGCCCATTAGGGGCCCGGGGTCATTTTGGGCCTATAAATGGCAATTTTTATCCCAACGATTTTCAAAACATCATATATTCGCCATCCTTTGGGGTAAGAGTCTGAAAATTTCCACACTTATAGTGTTGGCAAAGGTCTGGCAATAAATGCAAAATAATCCAAGATGGCCGCCATAATGATGTTACAGCTACGTCCGAACCAAAATATGGTCAATCTTTTACGAATTTCCGATCCGAAATTTTGAATATTTTTTTTTATATTTTTTTTTTTGGTGTTAAGTATACAGTAAACTTAAAAAATAATCATATATAACTGACTCAGATGGCACGGCAGCCCCGACTGACCTTTGCCAAACTGGGTCAAGTTGGACCAGATCCTTATTTTGCAATAAATTCGTTCGGGCTACCATACAATGAAACCCGTGACTGCACAATGCATAGCTACCAAGAGAAATGTGTCATACTAATATAGCGTTAGACTTCCATCTACACATTTTTGAATATGTTATTCGAGATTCCTGCTGCTGAAGAAGTGGCGGCGCCAATGCGAAAGCTATGGCCTATTAAAGAGGGCCAATGCCGATTAAAGAGATTCCGTTTTTACACGAGCTGAGAAATAGGCAGCTGAAACGGGCGCATCCTCTGGGAATCTGAACAGGGGCGCGGCCTCGGATGTGAAATATGTAACCGAAAATAAGCATGGGTTGCCTGAACTGGACAATATCTAATATTATCAGTATAAACAAATGAACTGGTTTATGGGATATGCTGTGTTTGAAGCTGCGGATAATAATGTGCATGTTTTGTAACGGGCCAGATTGATCGGAGAAAGAGACATCGTTGTATTAAAGAACATTGCTATTGCAGTAAGATGACGCGTAAAAGAATTACATGGATACAGGGTGTAGCATAAAATATTTTATGGAGGATATCCGTAGTTATGGGCAATCTGGTATCTGGCCGTGTAATTGTGGCATGCTCGTAAGTAGCTTTTTGGCAAGGAATAACTGCGCAGGATCGTGTACTGCAGTCAAGTTGTGCGCATAACTGACAGCCGGTTGAAATGCAAGAATGCTTTGAAGGAAACCAACTGTGATGAGATGAGGAATATAGCTATGTTTATGTATACTATGATTGTCTTTTTTGAATTTGGTGCTTATACTGTTATATGGATATGGAATAGGTCTTTGGATTATGGACGCGGATATTCTTTAATGGACGACGGCTGAATTATGAATGACGGACTAGACGCTTGTATATCTTACTGGCACACTGACCAGTGTTACTGAGGAAATATCTATATACTTGTCATGCACGCTTGTATACTTTCAAGGAAGATTCAGCAAGGGACGGCGTCAGAAGAACAACAGGAATAAGATTGTTTCGAAATATGTTTTGATCTGAACAGAATGTCATTTCGAAGGCAGGCAACAACTAACTGACTCACTAATTTCAACCACGGTCATACTATCATAAAGAAAGAGACGTTATGATTTGCCAGTTTTTGACTCCAAATTTCCACAGCAAGCACTGCTTGACCGTGATATGGGTAAGATGTGCTGGTCATTCTTGGTTTATCCACGAGGATCCGAAAACAACCGCCAAACCCTAGGTACCAGCAGCGTCGAAATCGGATACCCAATTTGGAGAAAGAAAATTATTTTTACCAGGAATACAAGCTGGGTATTGACATAGGCTCTAGCTTTATTCAAGCAAATGTGATGGTGAGCCTGTGATACAACTTCTGTTAAATTCTATCAGGCAGCGGAGAAATGCCCTGCCGGGCACGACGACTTTGCAAAATTGTGCGAGCCAATGAGAGACTGCAAGGGTTACCTTTTTTGCGGCGCGAGGTTTCACCCAGCATGCATTTCAGTTTATGAATTTGTCTTCTGGAAATGATGCTTTCATAGTTCTTGAGTCCAATTGAATCCCATGCATAACCATATTAGTTGATGGGGAATAGGTCTTAGCATGTTTGATTGGAATGCCCAAAAACTCACACAAGTAAGTGAAAGTGTTGAGAGATATAGAACAGTAGCTAGCGCCATTTGCACCGACGAACATGAAGTCGTCCAGTATGTGGATGACATCTGATATGCCGAATTTTGTAGCCATACCCGATTGCAGAGAATGACCTGAGCTCTTTAATATCTTACAGGATGTAGAGCATCCCATCGAGAGGCACCGATACGTAAATGCGGAAGGCATCATCTAAATAGATTTTTGCCATCAAGCTTTAGTGACCATGTTTTTGAACTAATGTCTACGTATTCAACATATCAGTTTCTGTTGAATCGCACCGTTAATAGACAAGGCAGATTTTCCAGGGTAAGATAAATCGTGAATCACCCTAAAAGTATTAGGGGGGATCTGGTTCAATGTCACACTCAAGGTTATTTCACTCATATGGTGACAGCCAGTTTTAATGCTGGAGGAAGCTGGAATACCGGAAGAGAACCTCCTCCGGCCCGTCGGCAAGTAACTGGCAAACCTTCACATATGCAAAAGCGAGGTTCGAATCCGTGCCGGTTCAGCGGTGTGAGGCTTGCGATCACCAGTGATGCGCCTTAGAGACCTCGGTCATCAAGAGCCTCTAAAAGTATTAGGTTTCTTTCTGGGGACTAAGCCTAAGTTTTAGCAAACCTTATTGTCAAAAGAAAGAGTTTAGAAGGGACCAGCAACTCGACATTTCGACATCTCTTTGTCTAATTTAGCTTCTACGATTGCAGGGTTTGGCATAGCAGATGAACGATTACGCGAGACAGTAAAGGCATGTCTTCTCGAGTGTCAAATATCGAAACCGTTTGTGAAACTTGAAACAAGTAAATCTACCTCAGGGTAGTTACTTAGGCGTAACAAAAAAAATTGTCTGTTTCCGGGAACCCGACCGACCGTAAGAATGCCGAAATGGCAATGCTTTTTTTTTTTTTATAAATCTGCGGGAAGAGTTATTTCCCTTGGCCGAAATTCAAGAATAGTTATCTCCCTTATCGTATCGTATCGTATATCGTCGCACATGCGCCCAGCGCACTGTCGCCATGCGGCATGGCCGCCCGCCAGAACAGCTCCGGTGTTGGTTTCCATCTATCCCATTGAGGAATACGGACAAAGGAATTATTGTCTGTTATTAGCGACGAGTTGTTTGTGAACTTATCCCATCGTTGTCAAATACAAGGCTGTACATGTAACTGCCGTTGTATAGAGTTGGAAGTACTGATTCCAGGAGCGCGAGTTTTTGATGGTGAACGAATGGAACTGTCAAATTTAGAAAACGAAATCGTGAGACGCATTTCTGAGGAGTTTGGACTAAAACATTTTTTCTTCACCTGCTTGAACAATCAATGCGCAGAAAAGTCTCAGAAACTGAGTGCTTTTGACATTTTAATGTCAAAAGAGGGGACGTTACCAGATCAACATCAGGTATTTAACAAACAATAAAGACAAACTGTTCAACGATGTCATTCAACACCTGTCAACAGATCCGGAAAAAGTGGCAAATGGGGTGATTCCGGCAAATTGGCCTGGTGGGTATATTATTCATAGTTGAAAGTGTTTACATATATATATATATATTTTTTTTCAAGAATAAATAACTGGAGTTTTGAACTGAGCACTTTCGGCGCCAATTTACAGGAGTTTGTTTCACTGACAAAATTAATAATTTACTATAGTTACGCTTATGTATTTTGTAGGAAAGTGAAATATGTTGTTGACCTGTCAAAAATTATAAATCTCGTGCATATAACTTGCCTATTTTGTGCCTTTCCCGCCCAAATTCATATTCTACTCATCAACAACACATGTTCATCCAAACAGAAGGGAGCCATCCACAATCTTGGTATTTCATAATTTTTTTTATTTATTTTTTTTTAATCATATGACTGCATATCAGAGGTATCCATGATCATTTGCCAGGCGGACTATAATCCTGGCTGGTGCCAGTCTGAGTGAGTTCCACTGATGGGTGATCAAAGTGAAAGCCAAGATATCCCTGATATGATATAGGAAAATTCTGCCGAATACCTAGAATTCACTGTAGTGTAGATTGAAGATGGCTTTCTACTGTTTGGGTGAACATGTGTTGATAAGTAGAATATGAATTTCGGTGGGAAAGACAGAAAACAGGTATTAAACTAAGTTATATTATGCATGAGATTTATAATTTTTGACAGGTCAACTTATTTCACTTTCCTACACAATACATAAGCGGAACCACAGTAATTTTTTTATTTTGTCAGTGGAACAAACTCCTGTAAATTGGCACCAAAAGTGCTCAGTTCATAACTCCAGAAATTTATTCTTGAAAAAAAATATATAAACACTTTCAACTATGAATAATATACCCTTTGTTGTCAGACCAACACTTCTTAAATAACTGATTTTCTCGTGTAATGCAGACCTATCAATTTTAGAATCATGCATTCATATTGTCAAAAAGTGGCGAAAACTGGGTACTAGTTAATTATTACGACAGAAAAAAATTAACATTTTTGACAAATCTCACACATTGGCACTGATTGGAGCTTTCAAAACTTGAGAGCTTCGGTGTAGGATCTGCCTGTCCAGCTATATTTACTAGTACCGGTAGTGATCAGTTTAACTTTGTGTGGTATTTTACTGTTTTATTTACTGTTTTCATATTAAAGATTTTCTTTCGTTTAATAAAATATGTAGTTGTTTCTTTATTTTCTGTTGAAAGAAACTCTGCTTCACAAACCGGTCCAGATTATGTAAACCATTATGAGTACTTTCCTCACTGGAAGTGGTTCGAGAATTAAAAAAAAAAAAAAAAAAAAAAAAAAAAAAACCCGACCGACCGACCCTGGAAAATTTTGGCCTAAATATACTATTTCCAGAGACCAGTTTTACGTTCCTAATTCCAATTACATATCCTGGATGAATGAGAATCTACATTCTTACATATAGATTAAGCTCTTCTAGACAATACAGCACAGTACATGTATATGTATATTACTCTTTACCTTGGCCAAAATTTGCTAAAGTTAGGTTGTCAAAATCAGTAGACCTACATGTACATGTATACATGTCAGCAATTTGTATTAGAAGCAACATATGAAATTATTTATTTATGCAAAATGTGAAATTTTATTTTGAGGGTCGATGTCCTCAAGTCGGTGGAATTGCAATATACCGCTGCTTGTACCTGTCCAAATGATAAATGTGGAGGAATGGATGAATCTGTGCTGACATGTGACGCGACGTGTGGCTTTAATTTCTCACTAAATTTTCTGTAATACATATACATGTAGGCCCTACATGTATGTACAAATCCTCTTCGCCCAAAGTACAGTTCAGAAAATTTGCAACGGGGATTTCCAATCATATTCTGTGATTACCACTTCCTGCTTGTAAAGTTTGGCTCAGTTAACCAATCATCAACTGACAGAAATAGCACTTTGCGGGTACCGGGGTCAAATTTACACCTGTCTACCTGTCCCTGACATGACATTTTTGAAAGAAACAGGTAGAGAAATAAAGTACCTGTGTCGAGTGACAGGTAGGCAATATACCGGTATATATTCAAAATATATTCTTTGACAAAAGTTATTCAAAACTGCTGCTATTTCTTGCGCTGTTAAACTTACCTTCACATACTTTTTTGCTATCGTGTTCTTACGCGATTGCCCTATTGTAATATATTACCACAGAATAAAAATAGTCCCTGTACTGCCCCAATGCCCATGCGCGAGTACCCAGATCCCACGTGACCGACCACGACACTTCCTTCTTCCCATTGCAACTTGCAGTGGAGGAGTCGTTGTTCTTTGTGTCTTGAAAAAAAGTTAACTTCTACATTGGATTACCTCGGAATTCCTGCGTGTTTACCTGGATATTTACCTTTGGAGTTTACCTTGGATATTTACCTCGATATTACGTGGGATTTACTGTGATTCTGTGTGAGATTACTGGCCTGGTCTTTGTCAACGTATCAGGGAGTATTCGGAGAGAATCTAATAAAATCAAAATGGCGTCTGTATTTGCATTGTGTGTGCTAAAGTCAAAGCCGACTACGGATCCCCACTCCGCCTGTCCACCGTGCCGGGGGGTTTGGTGTGACCTGTACGCCAAATGTTCTGAGTGTGAAATGGTCCGACAACGTATTTCAGGAATATCTTGTCGGTTCGTATGCTGATGAATCGCCGCCCGGATTTACCGGGGCCGAGAATTTGGTTGTATCTCCGCCTCAGTCTATCAGGAATGGGTCGGAGATACAGGTCTCGGTTGTTATGTCCGTTGCGAATTCGAATTCGGCTCGTGAAAGTTTTTTGGTTGTTGTTATGTGCCTCCGCCTCCCGCTAATTCTGTTATCGTTACAGCCGGGTTGGGGGAACAAGATGGCGGTCGTCTTGTCGAATCAGACGACCTTCACCTTGGCGGCTACCTTGGACCCTTCAACTACGTACGACGTCATGTCTGACATCGGGCCTTCATTACAGAATGGTAAAGTTCGGAGTTTTTGACTAATGTCCCTGTCAAGGATTCGTCATTTAAACATGATTTAACAACTAATCAGCGCAATTCGTTACCATCTAACAGGTATACGACTGCTGCACCCATAAATACACAACACTCGTCCGTTGGTATTAATCCAGTTCCCAATTATGCAGACAATCGCCGTTCTCTATTGAACGTGCCGAATTTATCGAGAGCGCCTGTACATCTGATAAAGTCAGCGCCTCCCCGTTCTGCTATATCGGGACTGGATCATCGTGGACCCGCGCGGTCTGCGTCTATCCTGGCCTCTGGGATAGCTATATGCATATGAACTACCCATTAGTATCTACATTCTTACCGGTATTATCGTCAAGTAATGGTACTGCAGCATCTGCGCAACCTACCTTTACTTATGCATCGACTGATATACAATATCAATCTACGTCACGTCCGATTTTATCGGACACTCATATGCAACCAACAACATCATACCATACGGGATCTTCACACCCTCAGGTATCATTGTTGTATTAGTAATGGTACTGCAGCATCTGCGCAACCTACCTTTACTTATGCATCGACTGATATACAATATCAATCTACGACGTACGTCACGTCCGATTTTATCGGACACTCATATGCAACCAACAACATCATACCATACGGGATCTTCACACCCTCAGGTATCATTGTTGTATTAGTAATGGTACTGCAGCATCTGCGCAACCTACCTTTACTTATGCATCGACTGATATACAATATCAATCTACGACGTACGTCACGTCCGATTTTATCGGACACTCATATGCAACCAACAACATCATACCATACGGGATCTTCACACCCTCAGGTATCATTGTTGTATTAGTAATGGTACTGCAGCATCTGCGCAACCTACCTTTACTTATGCATCGACTGATATACAATATCAATCTACGACGTACGTCACGTCCGATTTTATCGGACACTCATATGCAACCAACAACATCATACTATACGGGATCTTCACACCCTCAGGTATCATTGTTGTATTAGTAACGGTACTGCCGCATCTACTACAGCGCAACCTACCTTTACTTATGCATCGTGCAATCATTAACGTCATACCTTCCAATATCTACATACTTTGCGGTATTGTCGTTTTGTAATGGTACTTGAGCTTCTGTGCTAGCGCAAGCTACCTTTACTATTGCACCTACACGTAATAACACCGCTCGGTCGTTATTACTCCAGGTTCCGGTTTTCAGCCCTCAGAAAGGTCAGAAAAGGTCAGAAAATTCAGAAAGGTCACCTCGGCAATAATAAATATTCCATGTTAAATATTGCGGAGGTGAACTGATTGTGCCACGGCATTTACCTCGGCAAAGAATTGCTGAGGTGAATTGTGGGGGCTGCGGTTTACAGGAATTCGCCGTTCTTTATTGAATGTGCCGAACTTATCGAGGGCTCTGCTACGTTTAACATCGTCAGCGCCCCCTCATTCTGTTAAACCGGTACTGGAACAACGTAGGCCCGTCTTTCGGTATGCGTTTTTTTCCGATTTCATCGGATGGTTACATGCAACCATTAACGTTGTACCTCCCGGTATCTACATACCTTCCGGTATCATCGTTATATCACGGGTCTTTCACTTTTGTTTCTGTGGAAGCTTCGTCTACGGCTGCAGTTACTTCCACTTATGTACCTCGTCGTGTGACTTATCATGTTATGTCCCACTCTACGGGTGTTTCTTATGTTCTCATCGGTCCGTGAGGTATTCAACGTATGTACCACGCACCGATTCTGAGACGTGGAAGTTAAGGTTACATGCCCGCAGTTGCGGCCTAGCTATCTGCGGCGCATGTTTCAATTTACGTGGCATCAGCTTCCGATTTTACTGACATGATACGATGTATCACCGAGCTATTTATTCTACGATAAAGAATAAATGCCTACTTTATCGGGCTGTTTATTCTACGATAAGAATAACTGGCCTACTCCGCCTTGTATCCTCCCGTACCTGTCCGTTACGGAAGAAAGGGAGGGGTGGCGCTACAGGGCTCATCGTATGCTATTGTCTCGGTTGCTTCTCCACGTCCGTCAACGTTGAATGTTATCAGTCAGTCTGGTCTGACATCACATTCGACTACTTCCGGTTATGCAGATCTTATCTTCCATTTCGGTCCTGTTAGGCATAGGGTATCGTTTTTATCCTATTCTTTTCAGGCACTGGTTGTCGTGCATCTGCGTCTCCGGCCTAAATACCCAGTTAGGCCGGCTAACTCTCAACAGTTTCTGTCACGTCCGGTGAGGAAGTACAGATTATGTCACCATGATGTTGCTGATCCATATTAACAACTTTTTGGTGATAATTACGCAGCTATTGAGAGTAACTCGTCTTCAATTTGTGCTCGTCGGTTATAGCCCCTGGGGCACTTGTTATTTCCGTTCGTTCACTCTTTAACTTACTATCGTAAGTTGTGAAGACATCTGATCATCGTATACGTTTTACGTATTGGTTTCGACCGTGCAAACGCTTACGTTGGTCACTACGGAACTGTTTATGCATTAGGATATTTCACTCCATTAATTGCTTCAACGGTTTCCGCTTTGACGAATTTCCACCTCTGTGTCTCGTCTGTTTAGTTTTTATACGTTTCGTATAAAACCTTTATAACGGTACTTCGGTTGTCTATTTTTATTATTACCGTTCCGAGATCACTGGTGGTTTATTCGTATATCTAGCTGCCTGAAGTTCTGCCTATCTTACATAGAGCATTCTTTCTTGTCTACAACTTTTATCAACTTGGAAGTTGATACATTGTTGTATTATTTTGCAGCTAGACACTATGAATTCTATTTCGGTTTTCACTCCGGAATATAACTCATTTTGTAGTGTCACAGCCTCATCCGGGTCATCCGGTCTGTTTTACATTTATCTTGGGGTTTTAACGAGGGTCGCGCATGCGCTTTCCTTTACCGTCCTTGCCGGTTCCTCGTTGACCATGTTGACCCATATGATTTATGTAGGCCGTGAGGGTTGGGTGTTGCTGTTACGTCATGGGAGCATCATCACCGGATATAATTTTTTTGTCAGAATTTGGATCGATTCGTTTGATCCAAACGTTTTGGGTTTGTTTCGTTCAACTAGTTGTACGTCTCATCTATACTCCAAAAATTCTGACAATGCTCCCCGAGTTGGTCATCTTAATGAAACGAGGAGAGATTTTCTACGGTTTCTTCCCTCGCGGATTTTGGTTGATCCTCTTCGTATTCCACTTCGACTGTGCTTTAGTGAACCTTTTAGGAAGACCTGTTTCGACTCGCCTTCTTGCATGCACAGATCGTCATGGGTTTGCGATTACTCCGGTCAGTAACATCAGAACTAGTTATCTGATTCTGCTTTACACGGATTGGCTTCTTCGAACCCTTTCATGTTTAATCGCATTCCTTTATCTTCTTTACTTCTGGTAGAGAATGTGGAATTGATGACAGACTTCTTGGCGACGTAGTCTAACACCGCGGCTTGGGGACACCATCTTCGATGTTACGTGACTAGAAGAAACTACGTTCTAGCTATTCTTCTTGAGGTTACTTCCCTGTCGCTGCTATACACTACTCCTGGCTTCCTCATTTCCGTTCTTCCTATACGAGGAGGGCTAATTCGGATTTGACTGACCTGGTCGGTTCCGTCTTTTTACGTGAGTATCCAGAGTGGTGTATGAGGCTGCGTCGCTTCGTCATCGTTTCCTTCAGTTTGCTGTGGAGTAGTTCAGCAACATGTACGGGTTTGTATGCTGAAGGATACTCCTTCGGTTTCCATGACCTTTGTCACATACCGAGCTACCCCGGACTTTTTCAGTTTCTGTATTACCTGCAGTGTAAGCACAGAATCTATTTTCCTCTTCTAAGTGGATGAATAGATGGAAGAGCCTTCATTCCGGCGGTAGTGTTGCTGTTCTTTTCTTCCGACACTGAGGTATCTTTCCGGTGGCGTTGTTGTGTTCGGCCCAGTACGCACCTATATCGTTTTTGGAGGTCAAATCTCACCGGTACTGCACTACTTTTATCGTAGTACATTTTGACCGGTGTTTCTTAATTCCTCCGTGTCAGCCAGTCTTGTAAGACTGCGTCGAGGAGGGCTGGAGAACATTTTTGATTCGAGAATTGACACTCCTCTCGTTACAGCGAAAGTCAACTAATTCTCAATAACCTACGCTTGTGTTGTGTCAGACATTGTCATAACTTTTGTCCTTCATAACAAGCACGGGGAACAGTGTTTTGTTTCCCCTGTTGCTCCTGCATTTAGGGATCGTCGCTACGAGTTTATCACGTTTCCGGTATGTCGGACTCTCTATCAGGTTCTTACGACCGGGTGACAGTTATACTCGTAGAATGCTTCATTTATGAGTAATTTCAGCGACTTTTTGTTTCTGATTTTTATTTCTCATGCTACGATCCCAGCTGTCTTGGCAGCGTTTTGCGTACGTTTAGGGCGTATCTTGCTGAAGGTCTCATTCCTCGGCCGCTGCTACTCCTTCTGCCAGCTTTTCTTCTAGAACGATTTGGTTGTCTTCACATCTTCATGTATACGTCTTCCAGAACAAGAATCCCTTTCATCTCAGGTGTTTCATCGAGGACGCCATTTTTGTAGTTCCTCTATTCATCTTACATCCGATTTAAACGTATCGGTTAGGAACGGAGGTCTCGTTCAGTGAGCGATGTATGTGTATTGGCATGATTGGTGTGCGATCTCTCGGGTTGTTCAGGTGTCATCCCATCGTTCCACGTAATTTTTCTTCCACTCCCTGGAGTATGATGGTTGCATGGAGTCGTTTGTTCACCCCGTCGCTTTCTGATGGGTACGGAGATTCACTCCAGACGTTGCAGTTCCGGAGCTGGTTTGGGCGCTGTATCGTTTTCAGGAGTGTTTTTCAGTCTACATGTATGACATCCAATTATAACCTTCTGTGATCATAGATGACTTATGTTTTTATATTCCTGCAGTCTGGTAGCTTGTTACCGCTGGAGTTTGGCTGATACTTCACGGGAAACTATTGTCTAGGTCTTAGTGCAGCTGATGGGCTCTAACACCTAGTCATTTTTTCCCCCAGACTTCGCTATTTTATGCATTGTCGTGTGATTCATGGAGTATGAACCGGATTTCGTCATCCCGGCATATCTACGGGTTCTACTCTTACGGATTTGTCTTTGGTATATGTCTCCTTAAATGTTTTTTTTCCGGAGTCCGTCTACCGACTCTGTTCTACAGTCTATAATTGTAATCATGGCAGAGTTATGGGCGCTGATTAGAGCTCTCGCGTACAAACACGTGTTTTGTTTTGTGCCGGTATCTATGTTTCGGTCCCTCTTCTAGCAGGAAATATTATATATGTTCTTCCTAGCTTTCCAAACTTCTCGTTTGGCGTACACGGACGTACCTGCGGAGGCTATTTCACTCTCGTTGGTATTGCTTCATCAGTTCAGGGCTGTACTGACATCCTGTTTCCTTTGGAGACTGTGGACGACGTTTTAGGACCGTATCTGGAGGTTTGCGATACGTTTGTTTGTCACCACCTATGGGATTGGATGTTGTTAAGACGGGATTGCTACACCCTGGGACCGTTGTGGTGCCCAGGCTGTTGGTCACCCGTCGATATCTATCAGGCATGGAAATTTTCTTCAATAAGGCTGATTGCAGACTTTTATCAAAATTTTGAAATTTCAGACTTTTTTGAAGTAGATTTTACACTTTCCTGTGGTTACAATTCCCATGCCTGCTCTATGCACTAGACCTTCTTGTGGTTTTACCATTTTTGTAATTTGGTAAGTAATCTTGCTCTCCCCAATTTTTCAAAAAGAAGGGGGGGGGGTGAGATTTTTGGGTCTAGTGTATGTCAGCTTTATTCACTGGGCCTGTAGTTACTATAGGCCGGATGAGTATATCAAGGACCATATCGTCATTATACATTTATGGTCTTTGATTACTTCGCTGACTCCTGTACTCCTTTGTTTCCGACCACTCATTCCCTCCGTCCTGCTATGGTATTCTAGCAAAAAAGTATGTGAAGGTAAGTTTAACAGCGCAAGAAATATGAAAAATTTGAAAATCAATTTTCCTATTTCTAAGCTTAAACTTACCTTCACATACTGTGATGGCCCTCCCAGCCTCCCCGCTGATGGGTTATTCAAACTGCGTTGAATGGGGAAGAAGGAAGTGTCGTGGTCGGTCACGTGGGATCTGGGTACTCGCGCATGGGCATTGGGGCAGTACAGGGACTATTTTTATTCTGTGGTAATATATTACAATAGGGCAATCGCGTAAGAACACGATAGCAAAAAAGGAAGGTAAGTTTAAGCTTAGAAATAGGAAAATTGAATTTCAAATTTTTCATAATAGTAATAAGTGCATGGAAAAAGGATGTCATTAATTTATTGGTAGCTTGCAACATTGAGCTTGGACTACATGTACATACATGACATAATACTTGACAATTTTAACGATTGCATGTTCGGGTAATTCTTATAGAGGACAAATGAACTTTTTGATCACCTGTCTCGTGTGCCAGGTAAATTATTTTGAATTTCAACTCCTGCAGGTATCTTCTGGCGCAAATAGCCTACATTTAGTGTGTATGGTGTTCAAAATATATTCTTTGACAAAAGTTATTCAAAATTGCTGCTAATAAGTGCATGGAAAAAGGGTGCCATTAATTTATTGGTAGCTTGCAACATTGAGCTTGGATTACATAGTACTTGACAATTTCAACGATTGCATGTTCGGGTAATTCTCATAGACGGCAAGTAAACTTTTTGATCACCTGTCTTGTGTGCCATGTAAATTATTTTGAATATTTCACTCCCCCCCCACCCCCGGCCTTTGCAGGTACATGTATCTTCTGGCGCAAATGAGTCTACATTTAGTGTGTATGATTATAATACCTTTGACTTTGAAATTAGGATCAGAAGTTAGTTTAAACATAATTTTTTTATTATCAGCCTATATAAAATGTTATAGTTATTAAATTATACTAACTATGTGGAAATATTTTATCCAGTGATATTTATAAACTGGCATATTGTCATGTACATGTACAGTGTCACTAATATATTTTTATCATTGAGAAAGCGGTCATATAACAGTACCGTATCCTCATTATTCTGGGATTAAACTATCTTAGAATAGAACAGATTCAAGTGCTAAAAATTTATCGAGTCCCGTGCGGGATTCGAACCAGCGACCCCAGCGTAAGGCGCCTTATCGCCAGCACTCACTGTACATGTATGTCGGCGATCTAAACCACTCAGTCAATGGGCCTCCCACTCAACCAATCAGGTCAACGGAACCTCCCACTCCAGATAGTATAATCCCAGAATAATGAAAATACAGTATAATGTAAGCATACTATTTTCAATAATGGTTAAAATTATCCCCCCCCCCTTTAGCAGGCCAAAATAAAGATTGACCAATCTGAAAGATTGCACCAGCTAGGGCAGTGGGTCATAAGTCCTACATGTAGTCAATCATTTCTTCCAATTTATATCGTGAAAAATTCCACTGTAAGCCTTGATCTTGTTTATTAGGCATGCCAAAGCATACTATAGCATAGTATATAGCAATTGTTGTTTTCCAGTACCATGCATGCTTTTGTGCAACATTTGTTCCTATGTCAGACCGACTGAGTTTGAAGGTTAAAGAAAACATTGAATTTGATCATGTAAATTGAAAGTGTACCGGTACCAAAAAGAATTAACAAATATAAAATGTTTTTCAAGGGTAAAAGGGCAAGGGGAGGGGTCTTATTTTTTTTAAATATAATTTTGTTTATATATCAAACTGCATTTCGTCTGATCAATAACTTGAGAGAAAGAATAAACTCATTAACTTCAAACTTGGACAGCAATCTTAATAGATCTTTTTGTCCATTGTTACTAAGAACAAACGAATGATTTGTAATTTTGTTTGCAGAATTTGAGCGAAAAAGATCGAAAAAGGGACACTGGAAAACACCAAGATATTATCTTTCTAAGTTTCAGGAGTTTCAAGATTTCTAGAAACTGTACTTAAATGACGTCGGTTGTTATAGTACAAGTGAAATGAGCAAAGTTAGTCTGAAAGTGAATGTCCAGAGGATCCTTCATCTTTGTTTTGTAGTATTTTTGGTGTCGTCATCATTGGGTACCGGCACTGGAAGCGAAGACAAATCTCTTTGCCACTTTCCCATGAGCTATGAAACATACCTAAGACTTTTCAACGAGGAATGAATGCTATTGCTATTCTGTTTACAGGGCTAATTTGAGTTACCTCTTTTAAGATACCATGCTAAAAAATAGTAAGATGGTACAAAACTTAATACTGAAGCGATCCGGTCTGTGCAGTAATGTTAAAACTTTGAAAGTGTCTGAATCCTGATTATCTCTCTTGGATCGAAACGCAGTAGTCTACAGTTGTCAAGTTGTGATGTTGTGTCACAAGAGTGACATCCCTTCGTGTAGCCAGGGATCAAAATATTCAAAATAATTTACCTGTCACAAGAGACAGACCTGTGACCAAAATGTTCACCGGTCACCTTCAAGAATTACCTGAACATGCAATCGTTGAAATTGTCATATACATGTAACTCGAGATTAGTGACAAAGTTAGATGTTGCAAGACACTAATAAATTAATGACACCTTGTTTACTTGCACTTATTAGCAGGTGTTTTGAATGAATTTTGTTGAAGATATATTTTGAACACCAAAACAAAATTATTGGCTACATGTCAATAGAGACAGGTACTTTATTTCTCTACCTGTCTCTTTCAAAAATTACCTGTCAGGTAGACAGGTAAATTTCGACCCCTGTGTAGCTAGCCGACCCATCAGCAGACGAAACGGTGGGGCAGCTCACTTGCAATGGTATAGACTAAAATAAACTGATTTAAAATTTGAAGAAATACATTTTAATTCGGAATCATTTGTACTCCTTTGTATAGAAGGTGAAGGTATGGATATTCTATAGTCAATATATAGAATATGCCCCACCGTTTGATCCATCTACTCTTGTGATGCAACGTCACAACTCGAGAATACCGTATTAATTTGAAGCGTAACTTGGATTTTCGAATCGGACCAAAAAAGGGTATCTTGCACAACTAGGCCCCATGTGGGCCCGGTGTACCAAATTTCAGAAAGATCCATGAAGTATTTCCTGAGAATTCACGATAACAATGTTTCAAGGGGAAATTCAAGATGGCCACCAGTGGATTTTTTAATCGGGCCAAAAAAGATATCTTGCACAACTGGATCACAAGGGGAACCGGTGTACCAAATTTGAGAAAGATCCATGCAGTACTTCCTGAGAAATCACGATAAAGTTTCATGCGGAAATCCAAAATGGCCACCTGGTGGGCATATCATATTTTCGAATCGAACTGAAAAGGTGTCGTGCACAACTAGACCCCAAGGGGAACCTGTGTACCAAATTTGAGAAAGATCCACGCAGTACTTCTGGAAAAATCACGATAAAGTTTCATGGGGAAATCCAAGATGGTCACCTGGTGGCCATATTGGATTTCGGAATCGGGGACCAGGAAAGGTTTCTTGCACAGATTCAGATTCAGATTTTATTTGCACAGCTATGCCATACAGGCCAAAGGCAATACAATTAGAACAGTCAAAAGCACAAACAATATTATTATCTTGAAACCATGCATCCCACCGGGTATCCACATGTGTATATATCACAATGAACTAAGTGATCCAACATTCATACTGAATATAAAGAAAAGCATGCATGAGTGAACTTAGCTACAGCATTAATGATATTTTGGTGTGGACTGTACATTAGTGCAACACAAACTGATTCTACCTTCCCATCGAGTATACCAGGGGATATAGACTCCACAATCACAAACAGTTCAATACGCCTGTCAATATGAGATGGGCACTCCAATAGAAAATGTTTTTCATCTTCTACCACATTACAAAGAGAACCTAATCTATTCTCCCTAGACACCCCTTTTGTGTACCTTCCACGCTCAATATTTAGGGGATGAGCACTTATTCAGAGTTTGCATATGGCTGACAGATGCTTCTTATTGGTAATATTTAATATGCTACTTGCTAGAATCAGATATTTCCACAAAATCCCGTTTAACTAGTCTATATGTGTCTAACTTGCTACTATGATCAATGGACTCTTTCCATTTACTACAAAACCTTAGAAAGAGCGATTTAAATATAAATTTGCTTGTGGCCTTAGGGTATGTACAGCCCTGATTTTCCCATATGTAATTACATTGAACAGTTTGCAATAGCCCTTTCATAAAAGTTACCCAATTTTGAATACTATTATTATTTCGACACTCATCTACTTGTTCGAGATATGCTTTATATAGCAACGTGGAATGATCTGCCTCCAGAATATGAAAGAAGAAACGTAGACTATTCATAATCGATGATAGAAATATTGGCGTGCGTTCGAGCTCACTCAAAACCGCCAAGTTCATTGCTTTTGAATGTACACCGAGAACTTGTTTACAGAACTTCATATGTGTCCTTTCTACTGTATTGCAGTTCAGCATAGCTGTTTCGATCGAACGCCCTCCCAGGCTATAACCAACTATGACTTCGGAACCATACAATAAGATAGGTTTCACTAAACTATCAAACAGTTTGCAACTGGTGCGAATGTTAATATCATACATATTTATGCTATTTCTAATGGAGAATAAAGCCTTGTTTGCTCTACTTGCTAGGTTTTCTGTGGCCTTATTGAACTTGCCATTACTGTGCAGCTGTATACCCAAATATTTATAATTATTAACACACTTAAGTTGGACACCACTGATATGAAAAGATCTTTTAAGGCACTGATTTTGACCAAATATCATAACCTGTGATTTTTTTGTATTAATCGAAAGACCCCACCTGTTAGCATAAGATTCAAGTCTGTCTAATTTAGATTGTAAATCTTCCTTGTCCACGGAGAGGAGAACAATGTCATCTGCATAGGCAAGATAAGGTACATATTCATCCCTAAGTAAAGGCGATTTGTTTGAACAGATCTCTGGGAAGAGGTCATTTATATATATATTAAATAATTGAGAACTTAAAACATTTCCCTGGTGTACGCCTCTTGATATTGGGAAACGTTGACTCATACCGATATCAGACTTCACTCGGGACTGGCTCTTGTGGTACATACTTTTCAGCACATTGAGAAACTGGCCCTCAATTCCTGCCATTTTTAGTTTACTGAACATAGGATCATGGCTGACCGAATCGAACGCTTTACTCAAATCAATGAAAACAGCATATAGCTTGTTTTTCTTACTCGTATATTTATCTACTAGAGTTTTCAAAACAAATATATGATCAGATGTTCTATGTTTCTTCTGAAAGCCTATTTGATATTTGGATAATAACTTGCGATCAGAAATATAATTAGTCTGCCTGTTATTCAGTATTGTGCAGAACCATTTACCAAAACAGCTGTTCAAAGTGATTCCCCTATAATTATTTGGATCTAATGGGGAACCGTTTTTGTGTATGGGTACAATCAGACCTTCACACCATAATTTAGGATAACATCCAGAAGTCAGAATACTATTAAATATTTGCAAAAAGATATCTTTTTGGAGTGTGTATGCAGCTTTGAGCATCTCATTGCTAATACTGTCACCCCCACAAGATTTATTAGGTTTCAGTTGCTTAATGGCATCTGACACCTCTTTTTCTGTAATCTTCTTATCCTGATAGGAGTGGTTTAAAACCTCGGCACACCCTTCCTGGATGAAGTGCTGTGCCGAATCAGTCGGCGATACCTGAGAATGCAACGTTTTGAAGTGGTTATACCATCTGTGCATATCGATTCGGGAGATCTCAGTTTTATTTGTACTTTCTTGTTTTAATTTCTTGATGATTTTCCACGTCGTTTTGCAGTCAGATGATGAGGCTTTGTCTAATTCGTCGATAATGTTCTGTCTATACTTTCTTCTAGCTTTTCTAGTAGTAGTTTTGTATTCTTTCTTTTTCTGGAAAAAGGCGTCCTTAATCTGTATATTTAGATTGTCCCTATTAAAAGCCTTATTTAATTTATTCATTTCTCTGTGTAGTCGTTTACATTCTTTATCATACCAGGGCTTATTAAAGTTGCGTTCCTTGTTTTTTCTATTAGAAGTGGAGCTTAATTTCTCGAAACTATTGTCTGCAGCTTCCAACATGAGATTGGAGAACAGTTCCACCCATTTATTGATATCCCTGCCTGCCTTGCTTAGCTCTGATGTAATAGCCTGAGAAAACGGTTGAGTACTTGCGAAGAAATTAGCTTTAAAAATGTTCTCTTTCTCATCATCCCAAATGAATTTCCTAGGCAAGGGGGATAACTCATTCTCATGGTGCGGGTCACACGACTGATCATATCAACATAATCCAGTCTTAAGACATAAAGAAATGGGTTTGTGATCCGAAATGCACAATAAACGATGCACCGTCATATGTAAGACGGAGGATAACAAATTATTGCTGGCCACAAAATAATCTACTACACTTTGACCACAAGGGGAACCTGTGTACCAAATTTGAGAAAGATCCATGTAGTAGTTGCAGAGAATTCACGATAACAAAATTTCATGGGAGAAATTCAATTTGGCCGCCTGGTGGCCATACTGGATTTCCGAATCGAGCCAAAAAAGGTATCTTGCACAACTGGACCACAAGGGGAACCTGTGTACCACATTTGAGAAAGACCCATGCAGTACTTCCTGAGAAATCATGATAACAGAGTTTCCTGGGGAAATCTAAGATGGCTGCCTGGTGGCAATATTGGATTTTCGAATCGGACTGAAAAGGTATCTTGCACAACTAGACCCCGAAGGGGAACCTGTGTACCACATTAGAGAAAGATCCATGCTGTAGTTCCTGAGAAATCGCGATAACAAGGTTTCATGGGGTTAATTCAAGATGGCCGCCTTGTGGCCATATTGGATTTTCGAATCGAACCAGAACCCAAGTGGAACCTGTGTGCCGCCTTGTGGCCATATTGGATTGTCAAATCGGACCAGAAAAGGTATCATGCACAACTAGACCCCAAGGGGAACCTGTGTACCAAATTTGAGAAAGATCCATGCGGCATGCAGTAGTTCCTGAAAAATCGCAATAACAAAGTTTCCAGAGAAAATCCAAGATGGCCGCCTGGTGGCTATATTGATTTTGGAATCAAACCAGAGAAGGTATCTTGCACAAGTAGACCACAATTCAATCTGTGTACCAAATTGACAAAGATCCATGAAGTTCCTTCAGAGAAATCACAATAACAATGTTTCAAGGGGAAATTCAAAATGGCCGCCTGGTGATCATATTGGATTTCGGAATCGGGACAAAAAAGTTATCTTGCACAACTGGATCATAAGGGGAACCTGTGATACAAATTTGGGAAAGATCCATGCAGTACTCCCTGAGAAATCACGATAACAAAGTTTCAGGGGAAATCTACGCCTGGTGGACATATTTCATTTTCAAATCAGACTGAAAAAGGTATCTTGCACAACTAGACCCAACAAATTTGAGACAGATCCATGATGTTCTTCCTGAGAAATCACGATAAAGTTTCATGGGAAAATCCAAGATGGCTGCCTGGTGGCCATATTGGATTTTCGAGTCGGACCAGAAAAGGTATCTTGCACAACTAGTCCCCAAGGGGAACCTGTGTACCAAATTTGAGAAAGATCCATGCAGTAGTTCCTGCGAAATCGCGATAACAAGGTTTCATGGGGAAATCCCAGATGGCCGCCTGGTGGCCATATTGGATTTTCGAATCGGACCAGAAAAGGTATCTTGCACAACTAGACCCCAAGCCAAGGGGAACATGTGTACCAAATTTGAGAAAGATCCATGCAGTACTAAGTTCCTGAGAAATCGCGATAACAAGAATTGTTTATGGACAGACTGACGATGGACAGACGGACGGCGGGCCATGGACAAAAAGAGATTTGAACAGCCCACCATTGCAAACAAGATACACAAGAATTACCACATGTTGTGATGAATAAACATACTTCCGAGCACCAGGAAAATTGTTGCTACATGTAACATCATTAAAATGTCATTTCCCTTTAATGTCGTTCCTTTAAATTTCAAAGTACACCTGTGATAGACAGTTCAAAATGTCCTTGTGAATGAGTATTAATGTGACTATCATCATGTTCACGAAGGACTTAAATGAAGCTGAAATGTTTAATGAATTCGGAATGCCAAAACTGTTGATGTCACTTGACAGACTGACATTAGCTACACTTTATCATTGTTCTCAAAATTCACATGAATGCATAATTTGCTTTGATCGTTTGACATTATTCATTCATTCCATTGCGCATTTGTGAATATTGTTGTGGTAGTTGCAAACAGTTGGGAATATTACCTTCTACAAAAAAAAATTAAACACTAAAATGTGAGTCGGTATATTGACCCTTGTATATGTATTAAAAATTAATCAGACAGAGTAGGCCCCCTACATTGCCTTTCTGAATTTATTTGTAGCAAAATCAAACAAGTACCAGTCTGATTGCAAGAAGACAACAGAGGCATACTTTGTAGAGACAACACCGTATCGCCAGGCAAGAAAGGTTATAGAAGACAAGAAGACAGTCTTCTTACTTGGCGGGATCGGGGATGGAAAAACATGGATCATCCAGTACATAGCAGCTAATCCTATGGAAGGTTACCTCCCAGTATTATGCAAGAAGCCCGAAGAAATTCAGCAATACATCGATCAAATTGACATGATACAGGGGACTAACATTAGGCTATTGTTTATATCTGATGATCCTGTTGGGGGTTCATATACGCAACAACAACTTGTGGATAAATGGGCCCTCAGGTTGAAGGATCTGGAAATGTGTCTGACTCAAAATGAGCACAAATTTCTCTTTGCGATGAGAAAAACTGTCTGGGCAGATTGTAAAGAACATTTTGAAAAGAGTAAATTATTCTGTAACAAGGTTGAGGTGACAACTGCAAATCTGAATTCAGAAGACAGAGGCAGAATGTTAGGAAAATATCTGGGTAATTCAGGGAAACTGAGAGAAAGGGAAAAACAAGGTATTGTTGAAAGCAAAAAACTCATAGCATATGGTCAGTGTTGTAAGCTTATGGGTGACGCAATTGAAAAAGATCAGTCTGGGAAAGAGCTTGTTCAAATATTTGAGTCACCTTTCTCCTATCTTTGTTCAGAGTTAAAGAAAATGGCAGGAAAAGAGAAAGAAAAATACACTATTCTTTGTCTAGTCATGCTCTGTGGTGGGAAACTAGAATGTAAACAACTCAGGGGTACATTGTCTGATATCAAAGCTGATGTTAGAGAGAGACTTGATATTGCTCTTGACGCTTGTGCCCTTCCAATTGTAAATGTAACATGTGGAGGTCTGCAAAACTGTGCTGAGAAATTATCTGGGACTTATTTAGAAAAGGTGCAGGCAACAGGAGAAGATTCCAGTACGTGTGAAGTATACAAATTTAGCCACGATTCCATACACGAAGCAGTGACGATGGAGTTTGCACAGCTACATTTCGGATATTGTTTGAAATATCTGAACCGTGATGTTGTTGTGAACATCGCGCGTCCTCACAACTACGAAAAACGAGAGCAGGAATTCGCCATCAATGTTCCTACAGATTACTACGGGAAACTAGCGGGAATCTTCACAACGAAAGTCATCGACGAAAACGGAAAGGGGGGTCTGGGTGAAGTATTCAACAACCCGTGTGTGAAAGACGAACCATTTCAAATTGTGTGGATTGATTACCTGAGAAAAACCTCGACGGATGAACGAACAGCTTTCAGTCAGAGTAAAGGCGGGTATGGTGGTCGGTGTGTATTGTATTATATAGCTATGTCCGGTATCCACAAACTCCTAGAATTAATCCACGGAGTCCACGATAACCGCCATCTTGTCTGTAAGTGTAGGCGCGAGTATGATCTGCCCTGTGTGTTGTATGGAGCAGTTGTCGGTGATCATGTACACATTGTGAGATCATATTGGACCTCACTCACATCGACCCGGGATCGTGAGAAGATGACGAGGAGAGGACTGAGTACAGCAGGTATGTATGGCAGTGTCAGAACAGCGGAATGGTTCATACAGACTGACTATTGTACTACACCTTGTATAGGAGAGGAATGTCTCTGTGTATGGGGACTGTGGGAGGCCTCAGTGTTCGGTCATACTGACTTGGTTAGACTGTTTATATCATCTCATGGTCAGAATGTGAATACAACAGTCCGTTATGGTGGGAGTACAAGTCTTCACGCGGCTGCTCGGTATGGACGGTCAGATGTGGTGAGATTTCTCCTCTCAATCGGAGCAGACGTTAATCTGAGGGATGATAGAGGGAGAACAATTCTTGACTTGGCTGTTAGTGAGGGTCACACAGAGATTGCCAACATACTTCTGGCTAGTGGGGGTTGTCATGGACAACAATAAACGTGAGAGAAAAACTGTGGATTGGAACTTTGACCTTTGACTATGGATTTTGGATGTTTATTTTCTTCTAGGTCACAAAGATGTCACTTAACGTTTTGATCTGTTTTTGGAGATGTTTTGTTGTGTGTATCTATTAGATCAAACCTCCTAACAGATGTGGTTTTGCTGTTGTATATTCGGCTCTGTGGATTTTGTTTGATGTTATCCAATGTGATTATGGTGATTCTGGGACAAGATTTGAACATAAAATAATTGTCTTACCTGATGGTTAAAGTTTATCCTCATCCATAATCCATGTTTTTCCGTGGGTATCCTAGAGGTGAAGACTGAGCTGTGATTTATCAAACTTGGACACACGTTCGATGATTACATGAAGTTTTCACTGAGCACAGAAATATTGACACCAATTCCAGGATAAATTATCAGGATTATAACACAAATTCGTGTAACGGTAGATGATGACACGTACTGGAATCTCGCTGGATCATGTATCTTCTTTCGCTCACAATACAGACCATTATCAGATCTCGGTACAGACTTCATGTGCTGTCAGACTGGAACTTCGATCTCGGTTGATCTGATAACATATATTTGACATCACCGAGCGTCAGGTGTCCGAGGCCAGGGAATCTGTAATATAGGAATAGATTAATATTTAGAATAATGTAAATAATGTAAATATTTATCTGAATATCTGTCAACAGTGCACTGCAGTTAGAACATCAGAACTAGGCCACATGTAAATCAGGGGTCGAAATATTCAAAATAATCTACCTGTCATACGAGACAGGTGACCAAACTGTTTACCTGTCACCTTCAAGAATTACCTGAACAGGCAATCATTGAAATTGTCACATACATGTAACTCGAGATTAATGACAAATTTAGATGTTGCAAGACACTAATAAATTAATGACACCTTGTTTACTCGCACTTATTTGCAGGTGTTTTGGCTGAATTTTGTTGAAGATATATTTTGAAAACCAAAACAAAATTATTGACTACCTGTCAATAGAGACAAGTAATTTATTTCTCTACCTGTCTCTTTCAAAAATTACCTGTCAGAGACAGGTGTAAATTTCGACCCCTGTAAATGTGTAATCCATTTAAATGTATACTGTATTTTTTTAAACTCGCCTCTCAGTGGGCATGTTTGAAGAACGTATCGTATATTATTGTCATATTGGACATTTTTATTTCCATATATGGTGATTTTTTTTAGATCATCCATATTTTTAGTCATTTTAATTATGTTTCAGTACATGTGTTTTCACTATGTTTTATGTGGGATATCACCTCGCAATATTCAGCAATTTACAACATTTTCACGACATAATGATAAGGTGTTTTACTACATCATAACGTTACATGTAGGCTATAGTTGTTATAGTTATGTGAATTTTGTACGCTGTCAGTCATTGATGCTTGTTAGTGTGTACAATAAAGAATGATCTTCTTATCGTATATCTTTTGTTATTCAAAATAATTTTGGTGACCTTGAAATTTGTCTCATTTCGATGGCCTGTCTATATGGCGAAGCATGTTGCGATGAAGCGTATTGATGAAAAATGGCGTATACATGTATGTCAAGCCATTTTGGTATTTATTTGTTGTTTTTTTTATATCAAAAAATCTTATTTTGATATCAAATAAATGTGCGCCATATTGGTATTTTTAGTTCTTTTTTTGTATCAAAAATTCTTTTTTTTTGTTATAAAAATGAATTTTGATATGAAAAAAATGAACTAACAAATACCAAAAATGTAGTTCAATCATGAACGTCGCTCGTCTGGGCTCTCTCCTGCCTCTCCCAGACGAGCGACGTTCATGATTGAACTACCAAAAATGGTGCACGTTGCTTTTTGGATTTAAAAAAAAATCAAACGCATAAATACCAAAACGGCTTCTCATACACATGACTATATGATATGATAATATGGCAAATTGAAACGGTGAGGATCCTGAAGTAGTCGATAAAATAGAAAGTTGGAAAAAAAATATTACCCCCCCCCCCAAAAAATAAAAAAAAATACCAAAATCATGCATTCGAGCTACGGCCACATGCATCCACCAAATCATGAAATGCAGAATGTATAATGATACAGATTTTAAATGGTAGGATACGGACGGTAGTACGGCCTATTATTCACTGACACATGGTTTGCAGTCATCGAAGAGAACACCCTACTGAATCAACAAGTATGATTATAGGTGAAAACCGCCGGTCACGTGTCAAATTACAGTCAATGGTAGGTTTTCCAGTGCTTTCGTTATCAAGCGTGGGCGTGTATCTGACCAGACGACAGTGACCACAGCCGAAAATGAACGATTTTCAGCATATCGATGACAGGTATGGTTACTGGTGTCCAGTCATATTTTCAAGGAGAAATATCGTACTATATTGTCACCAAACGTAGGGTTATTACTATTTCAAGTTAATCAAAAATTTTAAACATTTTTGCGGCGAGAGGTGTTTTTAGGTGTTGGTAGACAGTCCATTGTAGGTATTAGCATCGAATTATAGTGTGAGGAAATGAGCACAAAATGAACACGTGGGAACTTACTACCTGCCTCATGTATCACTGACTCATTCATCTCTCGATTCCTTCCACTTGTGTGTGTTTAAGAGGAATATGAACCATTAATAGTATATTCTCTGTCTGTCTGATATTACGACAGTCCATTGTATCATCATCGGACCGATCGACAGTCCATTGTAGGTCAACATGCACTTGTGAATGATGCACAGAGAGCACATCGTCTGATCTAGGGGCCTAATGATTCGCCAAATGGACTGTTGCCAAGACAAATGGTAGCTACAATGGACTGTCGACATATCTGAATATATAATCACATGTTGCCTCATTATAACATTGCAGATGTTATGCGGCTTCAATGTGAAGTGATTCAACCTACAGTTCATGGTCGCATGACAAATGGACTGGTGCATTCACCTATAATCACACTTGTCGATTCAGTAGGGTGGAGAAAGTCGAGCCCCTTTCAATTTCCCCCTTGAGGATATAAGACGATTAAAGTTCAAACACAAATATTAATGGCATATCTACCCCAGATTTGGTACAGGCTAAATCTGTTCCCTTGTCCACTGATCGATGTAAATACTTCTCTGTTTCACCAACCGTCTACTCGACGTTTGAGGGTAGACCGGCAGCAAACTATAGTTTCAGAGCGGGAACCAGTCTGCTTTCCAAGCAGACGACAATTTGTGTTCTTGGCAAAGATTCGCGGTTCCATGGAAGGGACACAACTGTAACACGAATTTGCCTCAGTCTTCCAGAAGGCCAGGGTTGTCCCCCTTATGCCATGATATGTTCGCAGGTCACGACGAGCAATATGACACAGAAACTAGAAATTAGTGTTTCAAATATGTCGACGAGAATCTATAAATACTGATTGTGAATTATCAGTATCTGTTTATATTCAGTTATTTTAGAATGGCATTTTCTAGCACAGATACCGATAGCGTACCGGTAACTGTTCATTAGTCTGTGTTTCAGCACTGTTGTATCTATCTGTCATCGAGAAGGACCGAGTTTACTTAGTTTCATTCTCAAGTGTTCGCTTTGAATAAACTCCTTCACACACCGTCCGTGTATTGATTCCTGTTTCATACTTGTACGGATATTCACAGCTGAGTTTGAAATATTCTGCCCTAGATTGAAATTAGTGACCAATCGTTTTCGATTGAAAATCGATCTATTTCAGTTCCTCAGAATCTATTTGATTGATTGAAAATAATTCCGATCGCACAGAAAGATTGACATTTCAATCCGAGACGATTAGAATTATAATTAGGTATATAGATCCTGTCCACCGGACTTTCGATTTGATTAATTTAGAGAATAGACCCATAACGAACATAATCACGGCTGGTATCCGGTTAGAAAGAGCCCCTCTCTCTAAAATAATTAGATTGAAATTCAAACTGTCGGAGTGAAATAGTCACCAATCTTCTATTGGATTGAAAATATTCAATCTAGTAGAATTGAAAACGATAAAACGAAGCTGTTGCAGACAGAAAATGCAATCTACTAGATTGAATTTTTTTTCAATCTATAGTAGATGGGATATTCAATCGAATAGATTGGTCACTAATTCCAATCAGATAGATTGGGTTTTCAATCTAATTATTTTAGAGAGCTATCACATCACAGATCGACTCGGAAATAGTGGGAAAACGATTGGCTGCAGAATGTCGGATCTATGCATAATAAATAATTCACCCGAAGAATCTGAGCGAACCCAGTCAAATTCCAAGATAGGCCTGTGCAGGGTGCAGGTGCCTCTTTTTCGCTCAATATGTAACTTGGGCACGACGGCCCGGCAGAAACCGCATTCGCCGGTGACTCGTTTTGAATCTAGATGTCTTTATCCGAGTATCTCGGTCTGAGTTTGACCTCGATGTTGTTTTAGCGTTAATATCAAAGGTATTCTCTGTCCAGCGAGCTAGGTGTTCATTTCTCTCCCGCTTATTTGAATGGCGACGTTAGAGGGATGCGGTAAGAAACTTCGATTCATAGGGTCTCGAGGAATAAATCACTGGCACGGTTGATTGGCTGGTATACGAGTTTGTAAAAGACTCTTAAACGGATCCGCTTATCAGTCAGGACATCCGCACAAGTCCGACCATCGATTACCTATTCGACATCCTGACATTTTTGGCAATCTGAGTCGAAACCCTGCCGTTTGAAATTTCCTATAGGTGACTATTTAAATTGGTCAGCGAGAAATAAACATCCAGCGCGCTCAACGCTGTTCAACGCTGTCGAAAGCTATAATCTGGCTACTCTGATATCGACATCTGGATTCAAGACACTCTCGGCAAATATCCTTCATCTTCCTCATTCACCTTGACAAAAACGACCTACGCCGTTTTTTTTGTTGTTTTTTTTTGGTATGGATGACTGGTCATAATGAATGTCGAATTCGACACCTAAACGTCGTTTTGATAACCCCTGCTGATTTGCGCGCGAAAATGCCTCAGTGACGTCAAGTGGGAGAAGCTCCGCCATTGAACAACTCTACTCAAGCTGAACACATACGATATATAATCGAGCAGAACACCAGTAAATATGGCGGATATTCATTTTTTATAATAGAAACGATGAATAACATTTGAAGATGTTATCGTAGGATGAACATTAGGTGAACAGTTTATCGATTTATACCGTTTATACAGACATTCGGAGAGT
This sequence comes from Hanleya hanleyi, assembly GCA_036873755.1. NCBI lineage: Eukaryota > Metazoa > Mollusca > Polyplacophora > Lepidopleurida > Hanleyidae > Hanleya > Hanleya hanleyi. The sequence continues at coordinate 28,627 of JAVTVY010004531.1, forward strand.
GAAAGTGCCGCGACGTATATTTCCTAAAATAAATATTATTGTTTTTACCAATGAATCCTACCACATCTAATTAAAAAAAACAACACATTAATACGGTACTTAACATATTTACTGGTGTATCGCTCGATTATATATGATGGATGAATGGATGTCCTGGGACACTCACCCCTGGTAGGATGGCCACCGGTCATGTAGAAGACGCCGCGTAACCTGTTACCCCAATACCACAGCTGACACCATACACTCGGACGTTGTATTCATCATTTTTGACACCATACAATCGGACGTTGTATTCACCATTTCTGACACCATACAATCGGACGTTGTATTCACCATTTCTGACACCATACAATCGGACGCTGTATTCATCATTTCTGACACCATACACTCGGACGTTGTATTCACCATTTCTGACACCATAAAATCGGACGTTGTATTCACCATTTCTGACACCATACAATTGGACGTTGTATTCACCATTTCTGACACCATGCAATCGGACGTTGTATTCACCATTTCTGATACCATACAATCGGACGTTGTATTCACCATTTCTGACACCATACAATCGGACGTTGTATTCACCGTTTCTGACACCATACAATTGGAAGTTGTATTCACCATTTCTGACACCATGCAATTGGAAGTTGTATTCACCATTTCTGACACCATACAATCGGACGTTGTATTCACCATTTCTGACACCATACAATCGGATGTTGTATTCACCATTTCTGACACCATACAATCGGATGTTGTATTCACCATTTCTGACACCATACAATCGGACGTTGTATTCACCATTTCTGACACCATACAATCAGACGTCATGAACTAGAATGGCATAGCGTTACCATTTGTCAATTGCTGAGCTTCCCCCACTTGACGTCACTTGTCAGTTTCGCGCGCAAAAGAGCAGTGACTATCTAAACGGTGTGTAGTAACCATGCAGTCAAACCTGCTCGGACGACCACCCATATACAGCGACCAACTGCCTTTAGCGATTCACGTAACTCCCCCGACTAATTTGCCATATTAATTTACCTTTATTAAACGATCACCGGTCAGACGCGACCAGCGACCGCTTTATTTGTCTGTAGTCAAATGAACTTGAGTGTGACATGAAACCAAATTCCCCACTTTATTTGTCTTAAAAATAGGTTTTTGCCTTCATTTAAGGACCAGGTGAAATAATAACTTTTCAAAATGGTGGCGATATAATGACGAATTGAATCTCGAACTCGTGAGATTTCACAACTCCGCAGACCTCCATCGAAAGCATCCGAGTTTTTTGCTGTGTACTGAAGAGTGATTTCAATTAACACCAACGGTAAGTATTCAGTCTATTAGATCTATGACGTTTTGGCGCTGAATTCGACCGGAACGATCAAATGCCCAGCTGCACTGTGGCTTTGTGCGTTAGTGTGAGGGGAGAGAAGTTAAAACCGCTGACGATCGCCAGAACCAGACGACCCCGCTGTTTTGACAGAATTGACCATATCTGTCTGTTTGATTCGGCTGAGCTGATTTATACTGATATTTATCATTACAAAACCTGTGGTATCCACAACCTTTACACTGGAGAACAGCGAGACTGATAGATCAGATTTATCCTATACGGTACGGTAAGCGAAATCATCGTGGCGGAATATGATTGTTGTTCTATAGTCGAACACCAACAATAAATGTGATGAGTTTGGAGTTACGGGTCATGTTATTTTCATTTACTAAAGCTGTTCGTTACGCCTACGCTGCGAAAATGAAGGTGTTGAATTCCCATTTTTGGACCTGAAATGTTTTGGAAGTAACACCGTTTGTGATAAAATCGACACAAATTGGTGTTGAAAACGGTATGATTTTGCGTTGATATGTTGACTTCAACACGAATTGCTGGTGATTTCAAAAACAGAATGTTTGTGTTGAAGTCATTTTAGCACCAAATTGTGTTAAAAATATATTTTTTTGCTCAGTGTATTATGGTTACTGTGTGTCTATTTGAGTTTTTCTTAGGGTGAGAATGCATATTCTAATCAGACCGCCGGCGTACAAACCATATACTTACATTGTATATACGAATGGTTTCTCCAGTGCATGATATAAAGAGCGCCAGATAATAGTTGAGATTACATCGATCGCTTTCTTTGCAGTTTCACATTAGTGGAAGTAGTCTTGTCTTTAATTACGACCTCAAAACGATATTCTATGTTAATTCACACAAGAGGAATACAGAATAAAATGTACTGGAACACAGGCATAATCACACCCATAACAGTTGAATGGTTCCGCACATATCTACGTTTCGTTGTCCCCATTCGGTAAATTCTGTCCTTCTCTGGATTAGGCAGACTCCAAATACTTAAATCGGTTCACTTTTATATGCGATTTTATGGCTTGTTGCACAAATGCAACACGACTTATATTCAATGGATGACTTTTCTTTTATGTCAGTTTTCCCGTGGTCAGCATGATAGTTCCGTAATTTATACCGGTCACACATTCTAAACTATATTCAGCATATTAAATAACTTGATATTCAGTTGTAGCACTTATACATACAGTGTCTTTAATTCAGGAACCAAATTCAGGCACCAAAAGAACGCGTCTACGTTCATTCACACAACTATTCGTGAGCACCTGTAATCACAATCAGAGCGCTTGTATGGTTTATTTCATATCTACGTATATTCAGCATATTATATAACTTGATATTCAGGTCAAGGAACACGGGACATTTAAATGGCTTTTCTCTTTTGTGCGTATTTTGGTGTTCATCTTGCTTAGCCCGGTGTTTCACACTGGGTACACACTCTGGACGAATATTCAGCGGTTTAAATAATTCGATATTCGGGTCTAGCATCTGAACATACACGTACGGAACATTTGAATGGATCCTGTCTTATCTACGTATTCCGGTGTTCAGCCTGTTGGCTCGGTGTTTTATTTCAAATAACTTGTTTATTCTGGCCTAGCATCCATACATACATACAGGCCTGAACACCGGACATTTGAAATATTAGGGTAACAGTAGTGGTAGAATATATTTTTTCTCAAAATCGGACACCAGCTTATCAACAATGAATGCGAAGGTTTTGGAGCCATATATGGACCATGTAATTTACTCTCTCTAAGTCCAATTCACCATAGGTATTCTTCCCGACAATTATGGGTCATTGTGTGTTTTTACAATTTGAGCTCATCTAAACATAATCAAGGACAAACTTTTCAAAGTTGAGATTGCATATGACTATTCTAATAATACCACAGCTATACAGGCCGCAATACTCACATTGGATATACAAATGGTTTCTCTTCTTGTGATATACAGCTTAGGACCAACCTTCACAGTTTGGTGTATCAATATCTAATATTACCACGATCGAATGGACTTTTAATGATAAATAGATATTTGGGATATGACACTATTATCTGTATTCGTATCTCTGAAAAACATTGACGAGTTTATATTCAGGGTTTTTCATGTACTTCAAATTAATTTATTTCCAAAAACCTCAAACGCACAAGTTTTGCTTCTTTTCCGGTGCATTTCCTCCATAACTTGCTACCAATAATTAATCAATAACATAAAAAAGCGCCATATAATAAAAGTTCATTTCAGGATCGTACTTTCACAAATTTCGTTAAATTAAATCATTCAGTTTGGCAGAAAACACTTCTACAAAACAAATTTTCCGCTGTTGAAATTCTTAAACTTATAGTTTGGGTCAGTTTCATGTGAGAAAATAAAAATGAAAATAGAACTTTTGCAAGAATCCGCGCATAATCATTCTTTAGCTAAAAGCAAAATTTCAGGAAATATTTTGCGTATTATAAAATTCTAAGTATCTCAGGAATTGAAGAGGGCTTGCACAGATGTTTTTTTGTCAAAAAGATTCAGTTCACTTCCAGAATTATTAAATATTCCTTATAAAACGTTTGTATAGGAAGTTATGGGTTGATCCTAACCTGATAAAAAGATTGCCAGATAACATTTGAGATTACGTCGAACGCATTTTCTGCAATCTCACACTATAGTGGAAGCGGTCGTGTCTTTAATTCAGACACCAAAAAACGCTATATCCTACGTTCATTCACATAACCAGTCATGAACACCATGGTGTTCATGTTCATACTGCAGTAATCGTAACTAGAACGCCTGAATGGTTTCTTTCGTATCTACATGTCGCAAGCGTCATCAAAACCTTTTTTTTGTGATTTTTTCCTTTGTATATCAGATTTCCTGCAAATCATTTATTGTGTCAATTGCTAAGGTGTGTATTTAACACCACGCCGCTCTGACTATTCACTAGCATACAACTACCTAAACAAAGTACAAACAATTAACCTATGTTTTTGTTTTCTAACCGGGAGCCCTCCGTTCAAATGCCACGGAGGTTTCGAGTTATTGTAATGTTCTTGTTGTATCTGTATATAGGTGTTTTTCTTCTGCGTCTTTGTTTTGTATATATGTTTATCTTTGAGAAATGGGTGTATTTTATTACCTTATCTTGCATTGTGAAACTGGATTTATTCATTAATTTAAACCTAAAAATCCCCAATGGATGACTGTGATGAATGTAATGAAGATTTTCCATTCCCTGGCCCAACATGGTTCCCACCGTTCTCCAATGAAAACATTCTCCCGGTAGAATTTGAACTAAACTCCGTCACTCATTCCGAAATAGACCTTTCATTTCTAAGCAACAAATGTTTCAATCCAATCGAATTAAATGATTTAGATCATTGTAAAACGCATACAGATGACAATGAATATGAAATTTCTCACTGGCAGAATATTAACTCCCATCAGTCCAACTATTTTACGGAAACATCTTTTGCAGAAGAGCCAGAAGTAAACAACGCAAATAACAGTGGGTCTTTATCGTGTTTACACCTAAATGCTAGGAGTCTAAGAAAACATTTTTCTGAAATTACTGGATTCATTCAAAATCTGAATCACCAATTTTCTATCCTGGGATTTTCTGAAAGCTGGCTGGATCCTGTGACTGAACGTCTATTTGATATACCTGGATATAAACCTTTCCCTTCCTCACGAACTAAAAGAAAGGGTGGCGGTCTCATTCTATATGTTAAGGATACCATTCAATCTTGCAAAGTTCGCGAGGACCTGTCATCCTGTGATGACAATGGCGAATTTGAATCACTGTTTCTCGAAATTGATTTTGATAATACCAAATACATTATTGGTATATTTTATCGACCGCCTGGCAAGAGCTTGAACATTTTCAACCACCATTTAGCTGACATCATGAAAACATCTGACATTGAAAAGCATAAGTGCATCCTGATGGGAGATTTTAATATCGACCTCTTCAAAACTGATGTTCATACACCATCAAAAGACTTCCTTGACCTTCTGAAATCCTACTATTTCTTCCCCAAAATAACTAAACCTACCAGAGTTAAGTCACACACAGCAACATTAATAGATAACATATTCATAAACTTTCACGAAGATAACTTACTATCTGGGATATTTTTAACCGACATCACTGATCACTTTCCCATCTTCCACATACTAAAATCTTCTCCCATCTGCACACCCTCCACAAAAACTATATCCTACCGCCGAGTCACTCCTGAACTTAAAGATACTTTTAGACAGGTAATAAATGACATCGCTTGGGACAATGTTATCCAAGAAAGCAATGTTGTCAGTGCTCTAGATAATTTCCTCACAAAGTTTGACTCCATATATAACGAGTGTTTTCCGTATGCAACTTTTGAAGTCTCTCCTAAGCGGATTGTCAAACCTTGGATCACTTATGGGATTCTTACTTCCATCCATGAAAAAAACAGACTCTATCGCGAATATCTCGCTTCTCGGGACGAAACCTCACATAAAGAGTACAGAACTTATAGGAATAAACTGATCCACAGTATTCGCCTGGCCAAAAAAAATTACTTCGAACAAAAGTTTAATGAATCCAACCAGGATATAAAAAGTACATGGAAAACTCTCAGCCAGCTAATGAATCGCAAGAAAGACACATCCATATCTAAATCGTTTATTGTCGATGGGAATGAAATCACAGATAGTCAAAGCATAGTAGATAAATTTAATGAGTATTTCAGCACCGTGGCTTCCACCCTGAACTCTAATATCCCTACAGTCCCTCCAAGCTTCTGTGAATTTCTCGGTCCCTCTACTCCCGAAAATTTTGAATTTACCCCAACAACTTCCATTGATGTTCAGAACATCATTATGACTTCGAAGTCGGCCTCACCGGGTTTGGACAGTATTTCTATGTCTCTCGTCAAACTCGTCGCCAAATCTGTCTCTGCTCCACTTGCACACATTACGAACTTGTCTTTTAGATCGGGTATTGTCCCAGATTCTCTTAAATCAGCCAAAGTGACTCCAATATTCAAATCGGGTGAAACAAACCTTTTTTCTAATTATAGACCAATATCTGTATTACCAGCTCTAAGTAAAATTATTGAAAAACTCGCAATAAAAAGGATGGCAGATTTCTTAGAGAAAAACAATATTATATCTGACACTCAGTATGGATTTAGATCTAATCATTCAACCTCTCACGCGGCGATTTCTCTGTATGATATATTGGTCACTGCCAAGGAATCTAGAGAATATAGTACAGTTACTTTCTTGGATCTTTCCAAAGCTTTCGACACTGTCAATCACGACATACTGCTCACTAAGCTACACCATTATGGTTTTCGCGACACAGCAAATAAGTGGTTCAGAAGCTATTTATCTAACAGATCACAATGTGTCTACTATAACAGTATGCTTTCTTGTTCCATGAATATCACTTGTGGAGTACCCCAAGGATCTATCCTTGGACCTCTTCTATTTTTACTATATATTAATGACATTAATAATGCCACTGATTTACTTAAGGTCATTCTTTTTGCTGATGACACCAGTGTTGTTTATACTTCTAAACACCTCGACAGTGCTGTCACTGTTATGTCACAGGAATTGGAAAAACTATATATCTGGTTTTGTGCCAATCGACTATCACTAAACGTAAAGAAAACCAAATTCATGATAATAAATCCCACCAAGCAGCGCCTGCGGCACGTGCCACAGCTATTTATATCCGGTAAAGAGATTGAATTAGTAAATAGTTTCAAATTCCTCGGAGTTTTCTTCAACAATAAACTAAACTGGACAAACCATATTGACTACATTTGCAAGAAGGTGGCAAGAAACACTGGGGTTATTAACTTTATCAAAAACTCAGTAAATAAGAAAACACTACATATCTTATATTATTCGATGATATACCCATACCTATCCTACTGTAACATCCTCTGGGGAAACACATATATGACTCATCTGAAACCGTTAATATTGCTCCAGAAGCGTGTCCTCAGAGTTATTACTCTATCGCCGAAACGCGAGCATACTCAACCACTATTCACTCATCTAAAAATCACCCCTCTGCACGATCTGAATTTATATTCCTGTTTAAACCTGGTTCAAAAGTTTTTGTATCACCCTGAAACAATGCCGGTTCTTTTCCGTAACTATTTTACAAAACTGTCTGAAGTACACCGCTATCCCACAAGGAACCAAGAAGTAAATTTATATAGACCTTTCTATTCCTCTAATCTTTCGTATTATACAATTGGAGTCACGGGGCCACGGGAATGGAACAAGTTACCCTCAGTTCTCAAAACCATAAAATCTTCATCACTATTCAGGTCTAAGCTTAAATCCTATTTACTCGAAGTTTTACCCGTTTCTCGATGATAATTTTTAGATTGTATGCCCAAAGTTTTAAAGTTTTTTTTTTTTTATTCACCGTTCGCATTCTCCCTATATTCAGATACTTATAATTATATTCCTAACTGGGATAGAACAAGCCCCCTGGGGCTTTATTCCCGCCATTATTTTGTCAACCTACATGTTATTGTACCCATATATTATTGGTGAATAAAATTCATTCATTCATTCATGTCATTGTCCTCATTCGGCAAACTCTGTCCATCTCACCATTAAACAGACTTCAAATACCGGTACTTAAATGAGTTCACCTTGATATGCGATTTTCATGGCTTGCTGTATCACCGATGTAACGCGACATATATTGGATGGCTTCTCTCTTGTGTTTTCTCGTGTCGGTTGGCGTGTCTATTTTCTTGATAATTCGTTATTTACACCGATCTCAAACAATCTGAACGAATATTCAGTACTTTAAATAGCCAGATATTGTTACGGACAACCGGCACTGCGATTCTGTACTACCAGGCTGGTCGGGTCAGGATGACGATTTAATTATAAAGTCAGTCACCTAATTTTATTCAGTTCCGACACCACCACAATTCGTCTTCAACTGATTAATAATAAAAGTAACAGGAAGTTATTAATGACAAATTCAAACATTTATGAAGATATACTTAGAAACTCTATGAAATTTCTTCAAACATGTAAGTTCAAATACTCTGAATGTTTCCGGAAAAAAATGTATTTCAGTATTATTGTTACCTTTATTTCCTTCTCGTGGAGAGCATATCACACCGGTTCTCGTAAAATCGCCGAAGTTAAGCGACTTTGAGCCCGGTCAAGACTTGGATGGGTGACCTCGTGCTGTACTGTTGGGCTGATAAGTGTCCAGGGTAATAGGAACTGAGAGCGATAATAGTTGCTACGCTAATGACTCACCAGCGATGACATCTGGGAAAGTTAATAATACCCACTGTCAATTAGAGACTGCTATACAAATTCTCTCACTGTAGCACATAGGGCATAAGGCCTGATGAGAGATATGCCTGATATATTCTCGAAATTATCCGAAACAACTGCTCTGGGGTACACGTTAGAACATATAATGATGTTATAATAACTTCTAT
>JAVTVY010004532.1:0-41269 GCA_036873755.1 Hanleya hanleyi
TGGATGATCTCATGGCGGAGACGGATGCACGGGTCACCCAGCTCTTTACCAAAGGCAGCCATCATCGACGGCTCAGCATCATCTACATTGTGCAGAATCTGTTCAGTAAAAACAAAGAACATCGGAACATCAGCTTAAATGCCCACTACCTGGTGGTCTTCAAAACCCCAAGAGATACCACTCAACTGCTGCACCTGGCGAGACAGATGTATCCCGGCCGCACACCGTTTGCGTTGGAAGCCTTCAAAGATGCCACAACCCCTCAGCACGGGTATATGCTCTTCGGCCTCAAGCAAGCCACCCCCGACCACCTTCGACTACGGACCGGCATCTTTCCCGGAGAGACCCACCACGTGTACATGCAAAAATAATGTAAACATATCCACAGTGGCGCCCCCAGCTGGGGTCTGTGTGTTTGATGATGGGGAATAATAAAAAGAATGAATACCACAGCAGGGTTGACTTTATCTGTGAGGTGGATAAAAGGAAAGCAGGGTTGGCCCAGGTTTCTAGCATTAGTTGTACAGGATGTCTGCGCAGAGTACAGGCACCGCTCCCACGCTCCACGTCTTGAGCGAGGGCGGCCCACGAGGTTAGTCCGAACCATTGTACGCGGTGCGGACCCTGACCTTGTACGCTGTCTGTGCGAGATCAGGTGCAGCTTCTGTTAAAGAGCAACGTACCACTGACTCCCGGCTCAGAGAAGACCAGTTGGCCAAAAAGCATAAAGACAGGTCTCCGAACCTAGTCCACGGCAGATTACCAGCACAAAAGAAAAAGGTGTTACAGAAAGGCGGCTTTCTCGGGGCCATCTTAGCACCGTTGGCCGCTTCCGTGTTGAGTCCAGTATTGGGTGGACTCTTCGGCCGACAATGAACCACACGAAAAAAATGGTCCTCGTCGAACCACGGTTCCTGCAAAACCTCCAATCACCCTACCCTGTCCCACCTACGGTGAAGACCATAAACAGCCTCGATGGAGAGATGCAGCAGATCTTACAGAGACCGGGGTTAAGCGACAGTGAGAAAGTACAACGGTACAATGAGACGCTTCAACGGTACATGACGTTCATGGACCAATACAAAACCCTGTCTACCCCAGCAACAGCAGCACCACCACCACCACCACCACCACCACCACCACCACCGTGACAGACCGCTGACCTCAGCAACGTTCCAACAGCCGGGTGAGGTAGCCCCCACAGCCCCACAGTGGGTGGAAGACGAAGTGCTGAAGAGTGTACCTGCCTCGTTCAAGAAACAAGCTGGCCTGGCATTACAACGGATGAAACAGAATCCTAACATGACTTGGAATGATAAAGGCGAACTCCTGGTACAGAATCAGGTGGTCCCCGGCACCCACATGACGGATTTAGTGAATGATCTGATGCGTCAACGCAGATCGCACACCGATCCTCGAGGATGGGAGGCCTTCGCTCAAGGCTTGAAAGACATGCATGTACCACAGGAATTGGTGGGGAACCCCCACCGCTGGGCCTTTATGCAGCAAACCCAGCAATCGCCGAGTCGTGCACCACGACTCTCACCACAACCTTCTTGGGAATCCGACTGGGAACCGGAGTCACCCCCCAAAACTCCACCACCATCACAACGGGCACCTTCTTTTCAGACCTTTAAAAAACCACCCTCGATCAGGACACCCCACATCTCCAGAGCCGTGACACGTAGCAAGTCAACGCGACGAACACGACGCCGGACACAACCGCCCAAGGCCTGGAAGACCTATTAAAACCAACAGCAGCAGCAGGACAGCTCAGTCGCCATGTTTTACCTGACCCTACCCAGTAACAGTTCGCTGGATGTGTTTCCTTACAACACCGTGGCCAAGTACGTCACCCAGTTACCGCAACCGTTACATTTACCTGGCCGGTGGGAATGTGCCCTTGTGGATATCCAATACCCTTACTCGTGGTACAACGTGCGAGCCAATGAAGTGTGGTACGAGGTCACCTACGAAGGCAAAAACACCCGGCTCACCCTGCCCGAAGGCCAATACGATACCCCAAAGAGTTCATGGGTGGGCTGTCAAGACTGATGCATGATAAGGCGCTACGGGGGGTGACGGATAGTGCAACACGCCTGATAGCCTTGCGCTTCAAGAGAAACGTGTTCTTCGATGTCAACGTACACAACGACAAGGCACAGCTTACCGTCACCGATACCGTGAATGTGAAACTCAGTCCTACACTACAGCAAATGCTGGGTTTCGATCTACAGACGTTCGCTGGTCCCAACCAACACCATGGCGAGATGCCGATGGATATGAAGTCGGGTATGTACGGACTCTACGTCTACTCGGACGTGGTGGACAACCACATCGTGGGCGATATCAACACACCTCTGTTACGGGTGGTCCCCATTAAAAAGACGTATGGCGATCAAGTCACCCACAGTTTCAACCATATCATGTACCTGCCCGTACGACATACCGACATCAACACGATCACGGTGGATATAAGAGATGACACGGGACGACCGGTGGCATTCGAACGAGGAAAAGTGGTGCTGACACTTCATTTTCGACAAGCACGTGCTCCCCACTTTGCATAATGAAAGTACCTTACGAGTGCGATGCACGCAGCTATGCCGACTATTATGCCCAACAGGCCGGGGGTGGCTTTCCGGTCTTTAGCGGTGCACGCATGCAACGAGGACATGGACTGGGGAACATACTCGGCAGCATTGTGAAAACGTTCCTGCCCTTGGTGACGCGTGGGGTGAAAGCAATCGGCAAACAAGCGGTACGCAGTGGACTGCAAGTGGCCGGTGATGTCTTGGGGGTACGGCACCCCGACAAGCCTTGAAACGACGGGCCAAAGAAGCGGGAGGCGTCTTGGTGGCCAAAGCACAACGCACCGTAGGGAATAAAAGAGCTGCCCCACCGAGATCACGCACCAGTCGACGACCGACCCAGCGAAGACGCACATCCAAGAAGACCCGGGATATCTTTTCTTAAAACATGGCCTTAATCCACGCCGAGTCCTGCCCCTCCACCAACAGTGAATTTGATTTGTGGACCGTGCCGCCCACACAAACCAGTGTCGAACAAGGATTATGGGTGGAGCATCTCCCGCTCTCCAGCATCAACGAAACCGGGCCCATCGAGTTCACCATCAGTAATGCGGATACGGCCTATGTGGATTTAGCCCATACCTACTTGTATGTGAAAGCCAAGGTGGTCAATGGAGCTGGCACCAGAATCGCTGACCAAGCAACGGTGGGCCCGACGAATCTCTGGCTGCACTCGATGTTTCAGCAAGGTTGATATTTTTCTCAGCGACAAACTCATCAGTGACTCCACCAACACGTACCCCTATCGAGCCTACATCGAGACACTGTTGTCGTATGGCCGAGAGGCTAAAAATCTCAGCTGACAACCGCTTTATTCTACAGGGACACGGCCGAGCACATGGACACGGCGGACAATGGGGGATATAACAAACGGAAGGCTTTCACTGCGGACAGTGCCTCGGTGGATATGATGGGTCGACTGCATGCAGACATGTTCATGCAAGACCGGTACCTCTTGAACAAGATCCCCATCAAAATCCGACTGATACGGGCGCCTCCCACCTTCGCCTTGATGGCCACTAACGTAGAGGGGTATGTAGCGGACTATAAGATTGTCATCCAAGACGCAGTCCTGTATGTCCGAAAAGTGAAACCGAATCCAGCCGTTAATTGGGACACATGAAAGCCTTGGAAACAAAACCAGCCCAGTACCCTATCCGACGTGTGCAAACCAAAGTGTTCTCTGTGCCTGCTGGAAATATGGGCGCCAACAAAGAAAACCTGTTCCTGGGGGAACTACCCAAGCGATTGATCTTGGCCTGTGTGGAAAATACCAGTTTCAGCGGAGCCTACCAAGAGAATCCGTTTGACTTTCAACATTTCGGCATCAATTTTGTGGCCCTGCATGTGGATGGACAACAGGTGCCAGCCACGGCCTTAACACCGAACTTTGGGCGGAGGAATTTCATTCGAGCCTATTAGAGCCTGTTTACAGCCACCGGTCAAATCAACCAGGACGAAGGGAATATGATCAGTCGGGAGGACTACGCGAACGGATACACGTTGTTCTGTTTCGATCTGACCCCCACCTTAGAGAACGACCATCAGCTGGCCCTGACCAAGCAAGGCAATTTACGGTTGGAAATCCACTTTGCACGAGCCCTGGCGACCACCGTCAATGTGATCTGCTACGCCGAGTTTGACAACATCATTCAAGTGGACAAGGCGCGCAACGTCCTGTGTGACTTCTCCACCTAACATGGATACAGACCAGATAACCACCGTGCTGGAGAATGACCCAGAGACACGTAGGGTCTTTCAAGGGGTGTTCGCCCGAGATGTGTTTCCATTAGACCGTATGTATCCGGCTGCTTACGTTCTCAACACGGACCCGATGGATCGACCCGGTGAACACTGGGTGGCCGTGTACTTGACAGAAGAGCAGGGGGAATACTTTGACCCGTACGGTCTGCCACCCCTCCATCCCGATTTAACAGACTTCATGGATCAAGGCACAGAGACGTGGTGTTGGAACAGTCAAACGTTGCAAAGCCTGACCAGTGGCGTGTGCGGACAATATTGCTTGTTTTACCTGTACCATCGATGCCGGGGAAGACCCTTATCTACTATCGTACAGATGTTTGACGAGTACCCCAGGCCGAGGACCGCGATGTACTCGTCTATGACTGGGCCGCCCATCATTTCAATGTACAAGCCCCGTTCTGGGCTTAAGTTAATGACAAGCCCCTTGTTCTGGGCTTAAGTTAATGACAAGCCCCTTGTTCTGGGCTTAAGTTTACAAGCCCCTTGTTCTGGGCTTCAATGTACAAGCCCCTTGTTCTGGGCTTCAGTTAATTACAAGCCCCTTGTTCTGGGCTTCAGTTTTCACGTGGTTGTTCTCACGTTGTTGTTGTTCACTGAATAAAAAAAAAAATGAGATCTCACCAAAAAACCCTGTCTTGTGTGTTTTATTCCTAATGCATCAATGCCCAATGTGGAAATTCAGTCAAACTGAAATCAGTGGTGTAGGATGGGGTCAAAATGTAACCCATCAAGTTTAGAAGGCAAGAGCACTATAGTAAAAAATAGAGAGCCAATGAAATCAGCCTACAGACCAAGTACGTGTCTTTGGTCTAGGTTTGGAGCGGGCATTTCATTGAGGTACGTGTATACGGTGAGTGAAGAGACTCGTCCAACACGTATAGATTATGACTATAAGTTCTATGAGCATAATGCATGAAAGTGGCTTTGAACACCGTATTAGTCAATCAGTGGCCTAGAATGGAGCCAAAGGTAACCCATCCATGTCCAGAAAAACATTACCCGGGTGTACAAGAACCCAGATGTAGGCGCGGACGTCAGCGAAAGCACACCGTGAATACCCCAATTCGATTGGCTGATTGTTCGATCGCTGATTGGTTCTTTTTCTCGACCGCTGATTGGCTCTTTTTCTCGACCGCTGATTGGTCCAAATGGAACTGCCCATCTTTCCCAGGTTCATCTAGAATCCCCCCCTTTTTTTTTTTTTTTTTTTGTGCTCAAGCTCTGACTATAGCGATGCCGCAACATTGTCTCATTGGACATTGGACCGTCTGACCTGGAGGTGACCCTTTGACCTTTTGACCCGCGTCCGCGTCTAAATCCCCCCCTTCCCCCAAGTACAAAAGTCTCAAAAAGCCCAACCATATAGGGGTGAAGAACCATCCAATTTATATACATTTTATCGCTAACAATAAGAGGCTGAATAAAATGAAACACCGTAAATGATTCAAGTTTATTGAAATTATGGAATAAAACATGAAGGTTTCCGTAGACAGAAAGTACGCGCATTACATCACCGTGATCATATTTAATGTCAGTTCTGACAGGCGTATCCCATATCTAATTTCAGACAGTAAATTAAAGTTTAAACAAAAATTCAGAATAATCACTCGGACTTCATGTTGTTGACGGCTCTATATTTTGATTTAAGTTTAAGGTGTGTATACTTTGAATTTCAACACAGACTCACTGTTCCAATATGCATGTTTCAACAAAATCGGGGAAATGAAATGCAAGATTCAAATTGACTTGACACTTATGAGTTACCATCCCCCAGATTTTGGTGAAACTTGCACATTGGAACACTGAGTCTGTGTTGAAACTCAAAGTATACACACCTTAAGCTTAAATCAAGCATTGGAAAGTGCATACAAAGTTTGAAATATATGTATTAAGGCAGTGGACCTAGATATGGACTTAGATATGATTTCAACAGACCACCATAGAATACCAGGCTTTATTTGCAGTTTACACTGTGTAATAAAATCGTAAAAAATTACAATAAATATTTTCCGACACTGTTCGCAATAGTCTTTCATTTGATGGAAACTTTACTTGAGGGTTTACGATCACTTTACGGTTGACTTAAGATTACGTGCGTTATTAAAGAACCACATGCGCTTTTATTTACTGTACATATTTACAACATATAAATTTCTAAAGTTATCTGGTACAAAGGTGATGAAATGCTGGCGTCAAATCTTTAGTCTGATCCAAGGGTAACCTTGCCAGTTTTGCACTAGAAGATCATGTTATCTTTCCTCTGGCTAACCATTTACAGCGTTTTCTTCCAACACCATGTTTGACCAAATGGGCACCACAGCTTAAAATTGTTTGGTGCTAATGCTGTCTTTGGATTATGGACGAGAAAATTCTTTAAAAGACGACGGCTTAATATTGAATGAAGGATTAGACAAAAGTCATAACGTATGAATAACATTGGAATCTACAGGATATTGAACCAATTAGATCATCAACATCGACAACAAACTATAAATAATTAAATAGTAGATTGATAGGATTCCTTTCCGAACCACGTCCTCTATGTCGAGGTCCACTGTTCCGATATTGAAATCCACTCATTATACCAACTGGGTGATCAGCTTCATCGACAATATTGCAAAGTCACAGACAGCCGAAATGGCATTAAATATTTACATATGTGACGGGTAGGAATTGTACTATTAAATGTCATTCATTTTAGTCATATTCATTGTTAGGAGTAATTATAATAGATTTGTCTATGCAGGGCATTTGGCCGTAGGCCGGTAAGTGGAGTCGACCCCTTAAGCGAACAGCTGTTGCGTTGCCATGAGCAACGACACGTACACATTTGTCGGCTGCAGAACGCGTGGTTTGAGGCATAACGTGTTCACAAATTTTGTGCAGGTTTCACCAGAAAAACGGAGGTATGTTGTCTTAGTATTCGTACAAATTTGCTGCAAGGATATTCCTCATACATGTACAATATAAATGATCGCGTTTTTGGTGTGAATCTGATGGGAAATTTGGTGTTATTTCCAGTGTCTGGTGCGTTGATGACCTGGCCGGAGTCTGTTGTTCAGTCCGCCATTCGTTGCCAGTTCCATACTGGTCGCGGTGTATGTGCCACGGATGACTGTCGTAACCGAGCCCATTCCAATGGATCCAACGTAGTCAATTGGTCGATGAGTGGCTCCAGAGAAATCGCATCCGTGATGGTGAATGGCTGGTCAAACACATACGAATTATTACTGGGATAGAAATACCGCAGCTGGTCCGTCTTTTTGTGCCGTAAGATATACCCAAATGTCACATTCAATTTGAAGGCGGTGACCTGATCTGTAAAAATGTTCTCGGCGTAAGTAGGAAGATACGTGAGGTCCTCCAACCGAAAATTATACAAGTCCAATAGACGACGGTCACGGTGGAAACAATGGCGTATGGTAGCCCAGTGACGTTGATAAATGTCCCTGACACGCTCATCTTCAGGCAAGACTTCAACCGGAGGTACTGCTGGGTCAAAGGGAAAATCTTCTCCACGTCTCATGCTTTTCGTCTCATACAAGCGGATAGGCAGGGAGGCAGGCAGGCAGGTCAGGTCAGGTAAGTCAGATTGCAATGAATACACCCCTTTCCCTAAAAATCGACTCCTCTTATACGTTTTTTCACGTGGATTCAAAATGGTGGATACGCACCTCCCACGCCCTTAAAACCAAGCCGCCATTTTGAACCCACACCCACTCACACCAGTGCACTCACTCACCCGGGTGAGTGGGGGTGGGTTCAAAATGGCGGCACCTTATTTTACACACACAACACCACAAGCCGCCATTTTGAACCCACCCCCACTCACCGGTGTCAGTGCACTGATTGACCTGGGTGAGTGGGGTGGGTTCAAAATGGCGGCTTGTGGTGTTGTGTGTGTAAAATAAGGTGCCGCCATTTTGAACCCACCCCACTCACATATCACTCATAGGCCACGCCCCCTCATCACGCATGCGCACATCCACACTTTCACACCCAAACAAAATTCTGCGCATGCGCAGTGAGGCGCTATTTGGATGAAAGACTCTTTGTATACTACTAACAGTACTAGACCATTATTTTTCCCATGTAAATACCGAAGGTGAAAATATTAATCAAATAATTTTCAATATTAATTTTTCATTTCATATTCCTGTATTTCTCAGGTTAATTTGACTTATATGGGCTACTATCACTCCAGTTGTATTATTTGACACATGTAGACCAATTTGACGTTGTATTTGGGGTTCTTTTACTTTACCGATGGACAGTCCCATTGACTAAAATTACGAAGAAAATAAATGTTATTTGCGCTGAATGCTTACCTCTCTTCCACTTATTGCATTCTGTGTTTACACTGAATTCTCGCTGAAGAAAAGAATTAATTCTCCCACAGATCTCACCATGCAAGTCACATTTGGGATTCTTATACTTAACCGATTGACAGTCCCATTGGCCAAAATTACGTACAAAATAAATGTTTTCATGATGGTACTCCAAGCCGAAAGACTGACAAGGGGTGGGAAATTTTGATTTATCAGATTTTTGAGTATAAATCCTACTCGATTTGAAATACAAAAGATGGAAGCTGTGTGGAGCTTGCTATCTATCTACTTTCAATTTCACGAGATGGAAAGCGTAGTGAAAGAAGAGGAGTCCGGCGTCACGTGTGAAATGTGAAAGGAGCAGGTAACAATGACGTCATCGGATGAATTGATGTCATCACCGGTAATAACGTTATCACCGAAAACAACGTAATCACCGGAAATGAGGTTACAAGATTAAAGGTCAAATATCATGGTCAATGTCAAAGATTAGGATTACGGGTGGAGGGAGCAATGAGAAATGAGAATGATATATGAAGCAGGATACATTGTGAACGGAGAATGGTGCAAGGACCAATGTAAAATGTGAAGGATCTGTTCCACGAACTCGCAACCGTAAACTTAGGGGTACAATTACTGTACCACCCAAACTATACCCAGGCTCTTTGTCTATTGTGAAGTAATTTACCTCATTACGAAGAAATTTTCTGCTGATAAAACCACCAGATGGTATTTACTGTCATATTCCTGCTCCTAGCCTTTGTCCGAAGCGTCCATTTGTACAAAATGGTCCGTTCATAGTCTGGTGTCTTCAGCACCGGACCAGGACTTAGCGTCTCTTTGACTTGCAAAAAATGCAGCTTCACATTAGTCTAAACCTCCTAGTTCGGCCCACCCTTCTTTGTTAAGTAGGAAAGCGGTGCAGCGTTATCTGGGAAATGGGGGCTTGCACAATAGGACAAGACAGTTGATTGGTTAACTGGGCACAAAAATAGACATGCAGGAAGTGGCAATAACAGGACTTGATTGGATAGTTGGTATTGCGCAAGTCTCCCATTGGTTATCAATGTATTGTAGTATCCACTCAGCTTCAAAAAAGTAGGAATGCTTTTCTTCACCTTAGAGAGAGGGAAGGCATTTATAGCCGTGATCTTGCAGTCATAGGCTTGACCCCTCCTTGGCCGAAGGTATGGAGTTTCTTTGGTTGCCATAGTAGCAAGCGTCAGATCCGACATTCAATAATCAGCCGTCGCCCATAAAAGAATTCCCGCGTCAATAATCGGAATACCTATTTCGTGTGACAGCACCGAATCCAAATGTGTATAAAATAAATGGTTTCTTACAAGGGAGAAGTGGTCAACATTTTCCACTGATGGCAGCCAGATAAAATCCTAGTTACAGACTATTATTTTGCATGCACCGATAAATGAATTTCCAAGTCTTTTTTTCAGAGAATGTATTGTGACTGTTTATTTGATCACCATGGAGACGTAAAACACATGATATTCAAACGGCCCCAAGCCCCGGGTTAAGCGGAAATAGACAGAAGTTAGAAAACGCAGAGCCAGAGATCTTGCAAACAACGATCGTATTTTCTCGTCAGTATACGATATTTATCACAGAATTTGATAAATTTTGAATGCAGAAATGTTGTGGCAACTCATATTCTGTGAACTCGTATGTTGATCTTAGTTGTTCTACTACAAACTGTATTTATTTAGTTTCCTGTAAGAAGTGTGGTCAACAGTATGTTGGCAAGACCACCCAAAGACTCCATCTTAGGGTGAACGGTCACAGAAAATCAGTTAGGAATAAGCAATTGCTGATAGATAAGCATTTTTCTGGACCCGACCATGACTGGGATAACTTAAGTATTCAGATCATAGACGTCGTCTATCCAACTACCAAGGATTCCCCTTTGGATTTGAGACAAAAAAAACGAGATCGGGAACTATTCTGGATGCTAGAACTTGGGTCAGTGTTTCCGTATGGTTTAAATGATAATGTCAGTGGGTTCGGCAATGTTACAAACCGCCGTTCAAATATATCCAATATTACCCAGCTATTTAAACCCCATCAACGAAGACATCGCAGCCATGGTTGGAAAAAGTTTAATAGTTCGTTGATTCACGATCATATCACTTTAAATTACTTAGTGGGTTTAACTAACACACCCAATAGTATACATAGCTTACGTACAGTTCTGCACGCGTTACCTCTGAGAGCTTTAAATCATATAGCCAGAGATATACAACAATCTGCGTCTTCAGGAAATATAATACCACCCAAAATCACTAAAGTATGTCAAGATATAGCGTATTTTCGGTTGTATCGTCCAGTGAACACAATCGAAACATCCCAAGACCGGCTTTTCTTGAAACTCAACTACTTAGATAAAGGACTGGACATTATTAATTTACCTCGAATCCTGAATGATCCAGAGGTACGCAACGCTGTACCAAACTATCTTAAGTTCACAGAACCTCCTTGCATTTCATATAAGTTTACTAAATCTATAGCCACCAAAATATTCAATTACTCTAATGCTGCCAAGGAGTTTGACAGGAAATTATACACGTCAGGAGGATATAGTTGTGATTGTGAATGGTCGAACTTTATCTATACACCATGCAAACATATTGTGACTGGTAACCTTGATGTAGTGAGCGATAAGGACCTAAAATTACTCCTGATGAAGGGACCTAAATATAGAGGGCCTAGAAGAATAAATCTGAAAGCCGTCCAGAAGATAGTCCTGTCTGCATTGGAACAGTACCTTACTGACTGGTCTAAGCGAGAAAAAGTTGAGCCTACAGTACTCGCTGATTGGCTGGACCTCACCAAGAGCAAGGTCGTTGAAACAATACGCCATATTGAGACGACCAGTAACTTGTGGTACATTTGCACATGAAATGTATTGTTAAATTATTGCTGATCCATTCTTTGTTGAAATATATAAATGTTTTGTTCCTTACAGTGGTTCAAAAATTAAGCTCAATTCGCTGTTCTAACGAATTTATAGCACATGGGCAGTTCTACTTGCATGTTGTTGTTGTACTTCGTTTGTGCCATTTGGCCATGGTTTTTGCGCTGAATGTCTTTAAATAATAGAGATACAGTGGATTAATTGTTCAGCGAAGCTAAAGTAATGAATTATCTTGATCACCCATTGCATGACAAGTTGTGGTTTGATGTATTTCGGTAGTTATCGCTCAAAACAACTGAGTATTTTACTCTGCATCAGACGAAATCAGCCATGTTTGATTCATGAAATACTCTCAAGCCAGTTAGGTTGTATTTTTCACTTGTGATAAAGGTAAAGCTTATCTTTGATAAATAGATCACTATGTAAACTATATTTATTATCTGTTTCCAGTAAGTGATAATTCTACAAATTCTCCGAATAGTTTCAGCAATATAACGTTTTTCTTGTCTTCGACATTTTGGGTTCGAGGCTGTGAACTGAAGTGTATAAAAGCGGGAGATTTGTATTATTCTGGGACTTGGTCCATATATTTGTACGAGTTCACACCTTTCTCTCCAGACCTCTTACAGACCCAAAACTCCTTTCACAGAGCTGCCACAGAAACCTGAGGTACGGCAACACTTCATATTTATTTACAGATAACTGCAGAACCAATTTAAATGTTAAATGTCCCTGAATCCATAACTCTGCTTTGACTCCCTGTATGAGCCAGGATATTTATATCCAACGAAATCATGGGGTTACTGTCAGATTAATGGACTACATAGACATTTCTCATATAGTTCCTCATCAAGTGAAGCTAGACAACAATTTGACAGCATTCTGAAGTATTGAAAGTTGTATACAGCTAAAATTATTCTTGCACCCATTGAATTCATTGGGTACCTGATGTTTTAGATACTGTGTATGTATCAGTGGTCAACCCCATGAACTCATTGGGTCTAACAGTATTCAACTACAGCGGCCTATATTAGATTCAAGTGGTCAACCCCATGAACTCATTGGGTCTAACAGTATTCAACTACAGCGGCCTATATTAGATTCAAGTGGTCAACCTCATGAACTCATTGGGTCTAACAGTATTCAACTACAGCGGCCTATATTAGATTCAAGTGGTCAACCCCATGAACTCATTGGGTCTTAACAGTATTTGAATACAGCCATTCCGCAGCTTCCATACACTTCAGCAAGCCTCCACCCAATGAATGCATAGATATTTCACTAGTATTTAGATTATGCAAGATGAAACAACACCGAACAACGCTTTTACGAATAAAAGGAGAGTTTATTTTATCCTGAGAAATACATCTTGAGTTTCAGTTTCTTCTTGTTTGTGTTTCCTGGTCTTCATTGGTGCACGGTCAACATATAACAGCATAGGGTGTGTTCTTTATCCAAGCTGATAAATCCGTTCTGTCGTAACTGGAATTCACTTGAGCTTAGCGACTGCGTGATCGCTACATTATTTTGGCGCCCGAAATGGGACCTGTTATTGTCTAACGGGTCCAGTGACACAAACCAAGTGAAGCCCTACACAGGAAATCCGGAGACATCAAGAATTACAGAATAAACGTGGGAACTATGGCGACAGAACAGATTGGAAGACCACTAAGGAGGGGTAGAAGAAATCGTATCATCAAAATTCTGGGTGAAGATATTGGTACTACAGCAAGTGAAGCTGAAACCCAGGAGAGCGCTGATGAAATTGAGGAAGACGTCACATTGGGCACTCCAACATCACCTAAGGCACAGTCTTCGGTGGTGAATGTATTCCCAGCATCACATGATAATATTTTAGAGCCCATACAGAAGCCGGGTATACCTCCGGCTGATTTAGGTTATTTTACCCAGAATACCTCTGGCCTACCAAGAGAACGCATGCTACAGCATGGATCTGCAGGCGAAGCCTACCAGCTACAGAAAGAAGTAGCCGATACAATTGGAACTGTATTGAAAGGAGCCATGGCAGAGTTGTCAGCAACATTAACGGATGTTATCAAGGAAGTGGGTACTGCATCAAAGGAAAAGAGCAGCCATGGTGGTGACAGAGGAAACAAAACACCAAGTGATAACAGACATGTGCGAGCTAGCATTTCTCGGACCAGACCTTCAGACAGGGCCTACAGAAGTTCCAATTGTGGATCCTCTAGCGATGAAGCACCATCTAGTGCTAGTGTTTTCGTCTCAAGATCGAAAAACCAAAACGCCAAGTTACCGCCATTCACTGGGTCTGAACTTTGGGAGGTTTGGTTTAATAGATTTGAGGACATAGCCATGCTAAAAGGGTGGACGACTGCAGACAAACTCGCTGAGCTGTTACCCCGGATACAGGGTAAAGCTGGGGAATTTGTATATGGACAACTGCCTAGGAAAGTAAGGAGTAACTTTACTCTACTGGTTGATGAGCTTGATCATCGTTTCAAGAAAGTAGAAACTGCGAAACGTTTCGGGGCACAATTCAGTAATCGTTGCCAGAAAGCTGGAGAAAGTGCAGAAAACTATGCCGCAGATTTGAAAAGATTATACGACAAGGCTCATGCGAACCGGGACAGAGAAACCAGAAGAGAAGATCTGCTGAGGAAGTTCCTAGATGGCCTTAATGATGAAAAGGCACGATTTCATGTTGAATACATTAAGGAACCAGGAAATGTGGATGAAGCTGTGTACGAGGTAGTTAATTTTCTAGATTACAACACATATAAGGGAAGTGGGAAGAGGTGCCGACATACTGACTGCGTCACATGACTTCACAGAATAGTCTTCTGGTAAACCTATTCTAAAGCACATACCAAGAATCTAACGATTCGTGATATGTGTTGTATCTCAGGTACGCTTTATTGTACCTGTTCATGTGGCAACTTGGATGATATGACCACACGGCCCCTAGCACCGGCATAAGCGGTATTAGATACAAATCTAGAGAGCTATGATGGAAATGCTCTGACAACTCGTATACTGGTAATTGGTGAGCTGTTTCGCTGTGACAACTCGTACATTGGAGATTGGTACACAGCGCCGAACTAGTTCCAATGAAGACAGACGAACAAGGAAGCCAACACGGATTGTGAAAAACGACAGTGATGACGGAGAGTGCCCACCTGAGCCAAAAGATGGAGTTAGAGCAGCAATACAGACTCGTGGTAAGAAGAAATGGAGCCAGGATAAGCCAGAGGTCGTTGGGAACACTAGCGATAAGAAAACATGTACAGAGAAACCCGATGATTGTGTATCAGAAGTACAGAAGTTGAGAGCAGATTTCACCAAGATGTTTGACGCTCTGAACGGTAAGATAGAGTCCATTTCATTGAATACACAACCAACTGGTGTGTATAGGAAAAGGATGTATCAGCAGCCCCCATCTCAAGCCCATGGCACTGCAGCAACCAAACAATCAGGAGAGAGGAATCAGTTCACAGGATGCTTTCGCTGTGGAGGAAATCATTTCATCCGAGATTGCACATATCAAGTCACCGGGCAGTTAAATGTTTCGGCCAAACCATTTGTACCTGGTCGGGGTAAAACTCAACGTCATGAAAATAATTACTTCCAGAATTCAGCTATTAACGGTCAACACAATAATCCAGAGTCAACAAACTTGCAGGGATCGGCTCAATAGGCCGAGAGACGGTCCCCAATTATACAGGCCTTTCTACCAACCCACTTGAAAACAACCCACTTAGCAGTGATATTCCAGCTCTTAACACTGAAACTATACGGAGGGAAAAAACCAGGTATGACGGTGTTTATGTCAGTGGAACCTTGCAGGGGACAGAGGTCACATACACCGTGGATACTGGAGCTACAGCTACCATAGTGTCCGACCGTGTCTACTCCAAGATACCACAGAACCAGAGACCGGAATTGAAGATGCCTGGGAAAAGGGGACTTGCCTGTGCTGACGGCAGGAAGCTGGATTACAAAGGAAAGGCAATATTTCAGGTATTTCTCGGACCACTTCATCTTGAACGTGAGCTAGCTGTTGCCAACATAGAGGATGATGTTTTGCTGGGCACAGATATTCTACAAAAGGGACCATGTGGGCCAGCAGACATATTGCTGAGTGAGGGACATATGGTGTTGGAGAACGTAATCATCCCATTGGAGCAGAATACTTCAAGTCTAAGACTTTGGGAGGTTTGGTTTAATAGATTTGAGGACATAGCCATGCTAAAAGGGTGGACGACTGCAGACAAACTCGGTGAGCTGTTACCCCGGATACAGGGTAAAGCTGGGGAATTTGTATATGGACAACTGCCTAGGAAAGTAAGGAGTAACTTTACTCTACTGGTTGATGAGCTTGATCATCGTTTCAAGAAAGTAGAAACCGCGAAACGTTTCGGTGCACAATTCAGTAATCGTTGCCAGAAAGCTGGAGAAAGTGCAGAAAACTATGCCGCAGATTTGAAAAGATTATACGACAAGGCTCATGCGAACCGGGACAGAGAAACCAGAAGAGAAGATCTGCTGAGGAAGTTCCTAGATGGCCTTAATGATGAAAAGGCACGATTTCATGTTGAATACATTAAGGAACCAGGAAATGTGGATGAAGTTGTGTACGAGGTAGTTAATTTTCTAGAGACACAGCGCCGAACTAGTTCCAATGAAGACAGACGAACAAGGAAGCCAACACGGATTGTGAAAAACGACAGTGATGACGGAGAGTGCCCACCTGAGCCAAAAGATGGAGTTAGAGCAGCAATACAGACTCGTGGTAAGAAGAAATGGAGCCAGGATAAGCCAGAGGTCGTTGGGAACACTAGCGATAAGAAAACATGTACAGAGAAACCCGATGATTGTGTATCAGAAGTACAGAAGTTGAGAGCAGATTTCACCAAGATGTTTGACGCTCTGAACGGTAAGATAGAGTCCATTTCATTGAATACACAACCAACTGGTGTGTATAGGAAAAGGATGTATCAGCAGCCCCCATCTCAAGCCCATGGCACTGCAGCAACCAAACAATCAGGAGAGAGGAATCAGTTCACAGGATGCTTTCGCTGTGGAGGAAATCATTTCATCCGAGATTGCACATATCAAGTCACCGGGCAGTTAAATGTTTCGGCCAAACCATTTGTACCTGGTCGGGGTAAAACTCAACGTCATGAAAATAATTACTTCCAGAATTCAGCTATTAACGGTCAACACAATAATCCAGAGTCAACAAACTTGCAGGGATCGGCTCAATAGGCCGAGAGACGGTCCCCAATTATACAGGCCTTTCTACCAACCCACTTGAAAACAACCCACTTAGCAGTGATATTCCAGCTCTTAACACTGAAACTATACGGAGGGAAAAAACCAGGTATGACGGTGTTTATGTCAGTGGAACCTTGCAGGGGACAGAGGTCACATACACCGTGGATACTGGAGCTACAGCTACCATAGTGTCCGACCGTGTCTACTCCAAGATACCACAGAACCAGAGACCGGAATTGAAGATGCCTGGGAAAAGGGGACTTGCCTGTGCTGACGGCAGGAAGCTGGATTACAAAGGAAAGGCAATATTTCAGGTATTTCTCGGACCACTTCATCTTGAACGTGAGCTAGCTGTTGCCAACATAGAGGATGATGTTTTGCTGGGCACAGATATTCTACAAAAGGGACCATGTGGGCCAGCAGACATATTGCTGAGTGAGGGACATATGGTGTTGGAGAACGTAATCATCCCATTGGAGCAGAATACTTCAAGTCTAAGACTTTGGGAGGTTTGGTTTAATAGATTTGAGGACATAGCCATGCTAAAAGGGTGGACGACTGCAGACAAACTCGGTGAGCTGTTACCCCGGATACAGGGTAAAGCTGGGGAATTTGTATATGGACAACTGCCTAGGAAAGTAAGGAGTAACTTTACTCTACTGGTTGATGAGCTTGATCATCGTTTCAAGAAAGTAGAAACTGCGAAACGTTTCGGGGCACAATTCAGTAATCGTTGCCAGAAAGCTGGAGAAAGTGCAGAAAACTATGCCGCAGATTTGAAAAGATTATACGACAAGGCTCATGCGAACCGGGACAGAGAAACCAGAAGAGAAGATCTGCTGAGGAAGTTCCTAGATGGCCTTAATGATGAAAAGGCACGATTTCATGTTGAATACATTAAGGAACCAGGAAATGTGGATGAAGCTGTGTACGAGGTAGTTAATTTTCTAGAGACACAGCGCCGAACTAGTTCCAATGAAGACAGACGAACAAGGAAGCCAACACGGATTGTGAAAAACGACAGTGATGACGGAGAGTGCCCACCTGAGCCAAAAGACGGAGTTAGAGCAGCAATACAGACTCGTGGTAAGAAGAAATGGAGCCAGGATAAGCCAGAGGTCGTTGGGAACACTAGCGATAAGAAAACATGTACAGAGAAACCCGATGATTGTGTATCAGAAGTACAGAAGTTGAGAGCAGATTTCACCAAGATGTTTGACGCTCTGAACGGTAAGATAGAGTCCATTTCATTGAATACACAACCAACTGGTGTGTATAGGAAAAGGATGTATCAGCAGCCCCCATCTCAAGCCCATGGCACTGCAGCAACCAAACAATCAGGAGAGAGGAATCAGTTCACAGGATGCTTTCGCTGTGGAGGAAATCATTTCATCCGAGATTGCACATATCAAGTCACCGGGCAGTTAAATGTTTCGGCCAAACCATTTGTACCTGGTCGGGGTAAAACTCAACGTCATGAAAATAATTACTTCCAGAATTCAGCTATTAACGGTCAACACAATAATCCAGAGTCAACAAACTTGCAGGGATCGGCTCAATAGGCCGAGAGACGGTCCCCAATTATACAGGCCTTTCTACCAACCCACTTGAAAACAACCCACTTAGCAGTGATATTCCAGCTCTTAACACTGAAACTATACGGAGGGAAAAAACCAGGTATGACGGTGTTTATGTCAGTGGAACCTTGCAGGGGACAGAGGTCACATACACCGTGGATACTGGAGCTACAGCTACCATAGTGTCCGACCGTGTCTACTCCAAGATACCACAGAACCAGAGACCGGAATTGAAGATGCCTGGGAAAAGGGGACTTGCCTGTGCTGACGGCAGGAAGCTGGATTACAAAGGAAAGGCAATATTTCAGGTATTTCTCGGACCACTTCATCTTGAACGTGAGCTAGCTGTTGCCAACATAGAGGATGATGTTTTGCTGGGCACAGATATTCTACAAAAGGGACCATGTGGGCCAGCAGACATATTGCTGAGTGAGGGACATATGGTGTTGGAGAACGTAATCATCCCATTGGAGCAGAATACTTCAAGTCTAAGACTTTGGGAGGTTTGGTTTAATAGATTTGAGGACATAGCCATGCTAAAAGGGTGGACGACTGCAGACAAACTCGGTGAGCTGTTACCCCGGATACAGGGTAAAGCTGGGGAATTTGTATATGGACAACTGCCTAGGAAAGTAAGGAGTAACTTTACTCTACTGGTTGATGAGCTTGATCATCGTTTCAAGAAAGTAGAAACTGCGAAACGTTTCGGGGCACAATTCAGTAATCGTTGCCAGAAAGCTGGAGAAAGTGCAGAAAACTATGCCGCAGATTTGAAAAGATTATACGACAAGGCTCATGCGAACCGGGACAGAGAAACCAGAAGAGAAGATCTGCTGAGGAAGTTCCTAGATGGCCTTAATGATGAAAAGGCACGATTTCATGTTGAATACATTAAGGAACCAGGAAATGTGGATGAAGCTGTGTACGAGGTAGTTAATTTTCTAGAGACACAGCGCCGAACTAGTTCCAATGAAGACAGACGAACAAGGAAGCCAACACGGATTGTGAAAAACGACAGTGATGACGGAGAGTGCCCACCTGAGCCAAAAGATGGAGTTAGAGCAGCAATACAGACTCGTGGTAAGAAGAAATGGAGCCAGGATAAGCCAGAGGTCGTTGGGAACACTAGCGATAAGAAAACATGTACAGAGAAACCCGATGATTGTGTATCAGAAGTACAGAAGTTGAGAGCAGATTTCACCAAGATGTTTGACGCTCTGAACGGTAAGATAGAGTCCATTTCATTGAATACACAACCAACTGGTGTGTATAGGAAAAGGATGTATCAGCAGCCCCCATCTCAAGCCCATGGCACTGCAGCAACCAAACAATCAGGAGAGAGGAATCAGTTCACAGGATGCTTTCGCTGTGGAGGAAATCATTTCATCCGAGATTGCACATATCAAGTCACCGGGCAGTTAAATGTTTCGGCCAAACCATTTGTACCTGGTCGGGGTAAAACTCAACGTCATGAAAATAATTACTTCCAGAATTCAGCTATTAACGGTCAACACAATAATCCAGAGTCAACAAACTTGCAGGGATCGGCTCAATAGGCCGAGAGACGGTCCCCAATTATACAGGCCTTTCTACCAACCCACTTGAAAACAACCCACTTAGCAGTGATATTCCAGCTCTTAACACTGAAACTATACGGAGGGAAAAAACCAGGTATGACGGTGTTTATGTCAGTGGAACCTTGCAGGGGACAGAGGTCACATACACCGTGGATACTGGAGCTACAGCTACCATAGTGTCCGACCGTGTCTACTCCAAGATACCACAGAACCAGAGACCGGAATTGAAGATGCCTGGGAAAAGGGGACTTGCCTGTGCTGACGGCAGGAAGCTGGATTACAAAGGAAAGGCAATATTTCAGGTATTTCTCGGACCACTTCATCTTGAACGTGAGCTAGCTGTTGCCAACATAGAGGATGATGTTTTGCTGGGCACAGATATTCTACAAAAGGGACCATGTGGGCCAGCAGACATATTGCTGAGTGAGGGACATATGGTGTTGGAGAACGTAATCATCCCATTGGAGCAGAATACTTCAAGTCTAAGAAAAGTAAAGGCGGCGGACCATTTTGTGATTCCAGGAATGGCCGAAATGGTGATAGATGTATTCATGGATAGAGCTGAGAATGAGCCGGATGATCATGCTGTCATGATACAAGCATTGTCGCAATTTACTGAAGCTCATAGTCTGATTGTCGCTCCATGTCTTGTGAATGTCGCAGATAACGTTACTGTCAAGGTCCGGGTGTTAAATCCATTTCCTGACCCTAAATCCATCAAACAAGATGAAAATGTAGGTTTTGCTGAAGCGGTCAACTCTGGAGATGTTAAAGTAGCTGTAGAGAAAGAAGACATTTTGGAAACGGAGAATTTTGATTCCGTGAAAAGGATCATGCTGCAGAATAGCATCTCTGTGACCCAGCCAGGTTTTGGTGCAGCTAGGGGTACTGAAGACAAGGCATCCTGTGAGGGTAGAAGTGGCCTTAGTATGGATATTCCCTCGCACCTTTCAACCCTTTACGAAGAGACAGTGGGGGACTTGAACTCCTCGAAACACCAAGAAGTGACAACACTGCTTGCAAAATTTCAGCAGGTTTTCTCCAAAGACGAGTGTGACTTAGGTCTAACACACATAGTGGAGCACGGTATAGATGTTGGTCAGACTAGGCCAATCAGGCAGCCACCAAGATGACTTCCACTAGCAGTTGCAGGTGAAGAAAAGGCAGCCATTGAGAAGCTACAGAAGCAGGGTTCAATAAGACCTTCCACATCACCTTGGGCTTCACCAATAGTGTTAGTAAGGAAGAAAAATGGCACAGTGCGCCCATGTATTGATTATCGTCGTGTTAATGCTGTAACTCGGAAAGACGCTTTTCCTCTACCTAGAACTCAGGACTGCCTGGATTCTTTGGAAGGAGCTGTCTGGTTTTCAACCCTCGACTTAACCTCGGCTTATACTCAGGTGCCGATCAAGAGAGAAGATATCCCGAAGACGGCTTTTGTGACAAGACACGGTTTATTCGAATACACCATCATGCCTTTTGGGTTATGCAATGCGCCAGCAACATTCCAGAGACTCATGGAGTTAGCTCTGAGTGGTCTCCAATGGACCAAGTGTCTCATTTATCTCGATGACGTGATTGTGTTTGGTAGGATATTCGACGAACACTTGGAGCGACTTCGGGAAGTTCTCACAAGAATTGAGAATGCCGGACTGAAGCTGAAGCCATCGAAGTGTGAGCTTTTCAAAAGACAAGTAACGTTTTTAGGGCACATCATTTCACAGGAGGGGATTCTGCCTAATCCGGACAATGTGAAGAAACTTGTGGAATGGCCCACCCCAAGGAACGTAACTGATGTCCGTGCTTTACTAGGAATGGGTAGCTACTACAGGAGATTCGTGAAGAACTTTTCACAGATTGTCAAACCCCTCACAGAGCTCGCAAAGAAGAACAATGTCTTCAAATGGACCCCAGAATGCCAGACCGCATTTGATGAGCTGAAGGCGATTTTGGTCAGCCCAGATATCATGGGGTACCCGAAGGACGACTGCCAGTTTGTGTTGGACACCGATGCTTGTGACGTGAGCATAGGAGCTGTGCTGTCACAGATTCAAGATGGGAGAGAGCGGGTAATCTCTTATGGCAGTAGGACGCTGAATAAAGCAGAAAGAAATTACTGTGTTACTGATCGTGAGTTACTAGCAGTGAAGCATTTTACTGAGTACTTCAAGCATTATCTTTTAGGTAGAAGATTTTTAGTGAGGACCGATCATCAAGCCTTGAAGTGGTTGTTCAGTCTCAAGGAGCCTAAAAACAGAATTGTTCGATGGATTGAGATGTTATTGGCTTTTGACTTCGAGATTGAACATCGGGCAGGCAAAAGTCATGGTAATGCTGATGCCATGTCAAGATGCCCAAACCCACGACAGTGTGTGTGCTTAAATTTCTGATCATTTTAGAAGTGAAATGATTACCAAGGTGAGATGAATTTGAAGGGCCCATAATACTCACGTATCATAGAGGATCATGGCGTCGGTCTGAGCTTGGACACCATCGTCTCGCTGCATAGCTTGTAGATGCTGCTGGAAATTATCTGCCACCAGACACACTGCAACAAGGCTGCGCCACCTTCCTGCTCCATAAACTAGGAGAGTAAAACACAGGTGTGGTGAAATGTCATGTTATATTCCGAAAAGCCGATCCTTAATTCCATAAATACATAAATACCATTAACACAGCGAGAATATTTCCACATATAAATTTTGAGAACAAATTGTCTAACCTAACAAATTATTATGGATAACAGCTTTATTTATTAGCTGGTGACATTCTACTGTAGTTACTTACAGTGTTACATCACCAGTTAATAAACAAAGAAGTTGTTATCCATAATAATTTGTTTGGTTACTAGTTTCCAACTTCTAAACTGCCTGTCAAAGAACAAGTTTTTGGTGAAAATGTTTCAAAGGGAAAGTTCAGCAACTTTCATTGGCTGATTCACATGTAACTGGTCGATCAATTATTGCCCTAAACCAATTTGTATCCCGTAAATTGGCTTTTTTATGTTCTCTCTGGATCTTGTTCATAGCTTTACATCTATTAACCCACCCAGACCTTGGCGGGGGGGGGGGGGGGAAATATGCCCTGCCAACGGTAATTCCCCTAATAAATCGATCACTGGAATTGAAATCTGGGGTTGTAAAACGTAAAACAGAGGGGAGATCGATTTATTGCAAACGATTAAAAAGTTTCAATAGGACAGTCCTGAGATGGAACTTCACAACGGGAAAAGGCGCGAAATGATGTCACTTCTCATGTGACGTTACGCTGAGGTTAGGCAATGAAAAATTTCTTAACCTTAGCAATGTGTTTTCATATATTTCTTTGCATTTCTGTGGATAAGTCTGTAAAAGCTATTTCATTTCAGATGATTATTTTCTAATTTTTGTAGGGTCTCTTTCTGAAAAATAGCACAAATAAAATATTCAGAAAAATCTGACAGAAAATTAACCAGAAATGTACTTTCAGAATATGACGTCACTGTATTGTGAACATTACATCAACTCTGTTGTGAGTAAATTACCTTTCCTGACAAGTTTGATAACATTGTTATATCTGCTTACAATTGCTGTGAGATAGACGTGTTTTTGTCAGTGTACATACTATAAACCGCCTCTATCACATACCTCCACGAAGTAGAACATGACCACCTCATTATAGAGGATGTCGGAGCAGTACACACGACCACTGGTAAGTACGTCTGTTTGGTGTTTACAGTGGAACACAGTCCTTGTAAAGTCTGGATAGTGCCTAAAGATAGAGAATAGAAAGGCTCTAATTATAGAAACAATTACAAAGATTATATGACTTGGTACAAGACCAGGTAACCAACATCGTAGTAATACTTATGTTGGTTACTTGGTCTTGTACCAAGTCAAAATGCACATGTACTGCAAATGTTTTGTTCAGCCAATATATATGGAAACGCCAAAGGCTCTTCCAATTTAGTTGTTGCCTTTTATGTAACACCCTACGTGAATTCAAGGCAGTAAATCCAATGTTGGGCGCCAGTAAGGAAAGAGACCTCTTGTCCTTCTACTCTCTAAAAAAACTTGAGTGAACTGTTCCACTCAAGTCTGAGTGAAATGTTCCTGTTCACTCAAACTTGAGTTACTTTTCACTCAACTTGAGTTACTTTTCACTCAACTTGAGTTAAAATCACTCAAGTTCACTCAACTTGAGTGGGATGAATTTCCACTCTTATGCTTGAGTGAATGTCACTCAAGTTGAGTGCATTTAACTCAAGTTGAGTGAAAAGTAACTCAAGTTGAGTGAAAATCTCACTCAAGTTTTGAGTGGGATGAATTTCCACTCTTACTTGAGTGAAATTTCACTCAACTTTTTTTAGAGAGTATGTTAAATGATACCCAAGTGGGAGAAAAAAAGTAATTTTCCGTTGAAAGACTCCAGGAATACAAGCCAGGTAGAATTCACCAAGCATGCTTTTCAGTTGATGAATTTTGCCGTCTGGAAATGATGCTTGCGTAGTTCTGGATCCAGTTGAATCCAATGCATAACCAAAGTAGTTGATTGGTACTTGGTCTTAGCATGTTTGATTGGAATGCCCAAATACTCACACAAGTAAATGAAAGTGTTAGAACAATGGTTAGCACCATTTGCATTGACGAACATGAACTCGTCCAGTACATGCGTGATCTCTGATATGCCGAATTTTATAGTCATAACCGATTGAAGAGGACGACTTAAGCTCTCAAATATTTTAGAGGATGTAGAGCATCCCATCGAGAGGCACCGGTCATTAAAGTGATCGTAAACCCTCAAGTAAAGTTTGCATCAAATGAAAGACCATTGCGAACAGTGTCGAAAAATATTTATTTTAATTTTTTATGATTTTATTACACAGAGTAAACTGCAATTAAAGCATGATATTCTATGGTGGTCTGTTGCAATCATATTTAGGTCCAGTGACGTCACACTGCCTTAATACATATATTTCAAACTTTGTATGCACTTTCCAGTGCTTGATTCAAGCTTAAGGTATGTATACTTTGAGTTGCAACACAGACTCACTGTTCCAATGTGCATGTTCCAAAATATGGGAAATTAAATGCAAGATTCAAATTGACTTAACACTCATGAGTCACCATCTCCCAAATTTGGTGAAACAAGCACATTGGAACAGTGCGTTCAACCAATATATTGGCATTTAGGGAGCAGGGAAGAATCCAACTCGCAACATTTGATGTAGTTCACAACCGTGACATGTACGATAACCTGAAGTTTAATCCTTCGAAACAGATTTGGTGTTTTAGTACGGATAATCAGCATTGTTGATGGGGCGCTGGTGGTCATATTGGATATATATAGAAAAGAAACTAGCCAATAACCTTCACGCGTGCTTGACGAACAAACTTCATGAGTTCAAAAAAAACCCTGTAGGCTATACTCATCTGAACAGCCAGAAACGTTCGATCAGACCATGATCAGGCGATGTAGAATCGGTCATACACGATTAACTCACGACGTTTACCAAAAAAAGAGCCAGTCCCAAGGTGTATTCCATGCCACAAAGATATCACAGTGAAACATATTTTTATCGACTGCATAGCTTTTAAGATTGTAAGAGATTCTTTTTATCAAGCGACTACTTTGAAAGATCTTTTTAGTCGGGTGAGAGAGGACTGTATCTTAGGTTATTTGAGAGAAATCGGTTTGTTGCATAAGTTTTAATGTGTGTATGTTTTAATGTGTTGAATAACTAAGTTATTGGCTTGAGTACTTAGAATTTTGTTTGATCGTCGCTATATGACTGAAATATTGCTGAACGCGACATTAAACCTGAATTCTCTCTCTCTCCTTGATCGTGTCAATCATACAGAGCTACATGTACAGAAACCTCTCGATGGATCCTTTATAAATATATATGATATATATTACCATGTATACAAGGACACATACATGTGTATGACAATAATACCTTTATTGGTGACGCTCTGGTGGCCATATTAGATATTCGTCGGGTAATAAAGTTTTCAATGATCGTTATTATTTTCTTGTTGAATCATTCATGCTCGTAGAAAAGTAATCTGGTTTTAAAAAGCGATTCAAGTTGTCAAATAACCGCAAACAGTAGGCTACTGTGTATATATTATGGTGACCATATTGGATTTATGCAATTAAGGGCCTTTCACCTCCTGTAGAAATGAGCATCCCCTCTGAGATCATTCCTTATGCCCAAATCAGCATCTACGCAAAATATTGTGCTTTATTCCAGTCGGTCACGAAATTGAAATTAAACCACCGGACTATTAAAGAGCAGCACCTGTGGCTATGCTTATGCGTGCTGGCCGTGGGATTTGATACATTACGCTAGATGAGAAAGGGCAGCGACAATGTGCCGATGAACCATATTTCGCGTTGACCGATGATCTCTGCTAATTAGATCTGGCTGTTGTCGCCAGAATCTATATTGGTGTTGATGCAGAAGTACAATTTAATTAATTAAGAGTTCACGAGCGAGAGGCAGCATGACATAACGCTGGCATTGTTCATGTCCAATAAATTTGGTGCACCTTGGATATAACGCACGGGCAAGCACTGACTAACGATCAGACCAACATCGTTGTTTTGAGATCTACTATAAGAATTGGGCTTCCTATTCGAAAGTTTGAACGTTTCACAAAGCAGAAGACTTCGGCGAGATTTTACGTAAGTACAATATTTATAGTTACCATGGATATATCACGCCCTGTGAACGGTGTATGAAAGGATGTCGTGATACACCCTAGAGACACTGATCGAATTTGGTGAATTTTTGCTTTTTAGCGTAGGACTTGCTATGTATGTGAAAGTATTATACATTGAAAATTTCCCCGAGTGAGTGAGCCCCAAGTCGTCATCAGCTCCGAGTTTCAATGTATTGGAAAAAAAAATAAGTAATTTCAAATTCGGTTTCAATGTATGGAAAATCACCCAACCACATTCCTGCATTACCAAAGTATGTATTGCAATTCGCCCAAGGGGATAAGGTTTTACTTGGTGGCTTGCAATTCTGCTTTCCGTCAGCGTTGTCAGTGGGCCCGATTTAAAGAGTTATCGATTTGCCCTTTTTTGATCGGGACGCCTGATTCAAACTGAACTTGGTGATTCGGACTACATGTAGTAGCCGAGGCCTCGACATTCATGATCGAAAAGCCCAAAGATCTCCGACCTCGACCTGCAGGGGGAATCGGAAAGGGGTGCGAATCAAAATAAATATCTCCTACATAATCATGTTAAAATATTGAATCTCTATTCACTTGACACAGCTGTTTTATTGAGACTTTTACAGGTAAATCACTGAAACCGTGTCATGTTGCTGTACCACTAAGACTAAAATCGAACGAACGATAGATGTTTGCCTTATTTATCTCGATTATCTATTGCTTTCCCGAATATCTGAAAACGTGACCGTCAGCCCGATTTGTCTGAATCAAGTCCCATCTGAAACTGTAGCGGAATATTATTTACGATGAATTGAGGGGATTCTACATTTTGACCCACAGAAGATCCCGAAAATACGGGTGATAATATGATCATTAATTCAAGAAACATACATATTGGTCATTTAAACTATCTTTTTGGTATAATGAGCCCCAAACACACTTATAGGGAGACCTTCAGGACTTAGACTTACCTTTGGTGCAAGAACTGCTCTCAGGTCTGTTATGCCTGTGCTCAACGTGACCTCGCAAAAGGGGATCTCATATCTAGTGTGCTGGTCACTCCGCCAACTTTCCGTCCACTTCAGTAAGCTATAGTTTTGGCGTGCTCAACTTGACACAGCTGGCGGCTGGAGGCTCAACGTTCAACCCTATCTGGTCTGGGCAATTTGAGACCTGTCCAAGCTGGGGGAGGGGCACTTCGGCCCACTGAGTTGTTTTTGTTATCCCTGCATCTAGGGGCTGAAACTTACAGAAGTATACCCTTAGACCAAGCTCTATTAGGAATGTAAAAAAATCCAAGATGAATGCCATGATGATGTCACAGTGACGTCATTTTCGAAAAATAAGTTGAGGATATTTCGGTCAAATTTTTTATTTATGTGTTTTCTTCGTGAAAAATCTGTTTGACAAATGAGTAAATAATAATGTGATGTGAACTTTTCGTCTCAGAAAAGCAGAAATTTTGCAGAAAAATCGATAGTTCTCACGCTTATCGAACAGCGAGCGAAGAACGTGGTGATCATGACGGAACATCGCGCTGCCATTAGTTCGAATATAATCTACCTATAATCCCCTGAGCGTTTTCAGCTTAACCCTACATGGTCGGGGGAGGGGGGGTAATGTCCCCCCCCCTACCAAAACTTCTGCGCTATCTCCGGAACGACAAAAAAACGGAGAACTGAAACTCCGTGACCTTATCGTTTTTCATATTGGGGTCATTTTGAGCCTATTTGCATGACCCCCCGAGCAGAGGAACATGAGTAAATTCAAGATGGCGGTCAAGTGGGGTACCAGAAAAGTGATTTTTTCGTCATATTTCTTCAAAATTTCTGCTATTCCGCGATGAAAAGTGGACAACAACTATTTTATTTCACATCACATTAATATTTACTAATTTATCATGCAGTTTTTGCGGAGAAATTGTATAAATAAAAAGTTCGAAAAATGTGACCGAAAAATCGACCAAAAATGCCTTTTTTGAAAATGACGTCACTGTGACGGCATCGAAGCGACCATCTTGGATTTATTTACATTTTCTGGTAGAGCTTCAACCAGGGGTATGGTGTGGTAAGTTTCAGCCCCCCCTAGCTCAAGGGTTAAGAAAAATTATTAGGGTGGGGCGGGGGGGGGGGGGGATCGCTCTTTTTCCCGTTTTAACCCCAAATAAAAAACACTTAGGTTCATTGTGTAATCTAGCCGTTGATACAGACTGAAAGCTTACTTGTTATGGAATACAGATATTTACAAATTAATGGTCAGTAGCTAAATTGCTTCCTTTTTACTTTGAAAACTGTACCTGATTCGTCTATGAGAATGCATGCATAGCAAATAAAGTACTATCATGTCCGTTCGGGCAAAAAACATGCGGAAATGGGCAGGAAAGACACCTTGCGGGCGCCATTTTGAATATTCCCATGATCCTCTGCGTCTGAGAATATGCAAATATTCTCAAAATGATACCAATAATATTCGCAGAAAACTTTCTTGTTCTCTTCGTTCTCGACCTTGGTGGAACATTTGTCAGGGGATAGGAACACTATTTTTCCCCCATACGAAAAGGATTGAAATATATGCCCCCCCCAGGCCACGACAGGTCCCAAAAAGCCCAGGCCAGATAAGGTTAAACTCTAATATCCAACAAGGTAGTGTTAAATTATTGTTGTTGTGTGAAGGGTACATCTCAATATTTGTGAAAAACACTCTTCATTCTCGGCACAGATATTTAACAAGAAAACGAGTATATCGATAACCACTGCTTTCGCGTTTTCTAATCGGAAATCAGACAGGCAACACGCAATAGAGTTTTCAATGGACATGGAATTGCACAGTTATGTGGACTAAAATGAAACATTCTTAATACTATTTAAGCGATTTACAATAATGAGAGGCACAGGATAAAACACATTTCAATATTCCATGTTAATAGAGCGGAAATGCCGCATTTTGACTTAATTTCACCATTTTCTTATTTTTATTTTTATGTATTTTACCCTACTATTCGTCATTTTCTTCCAAACAGGCATATACGAAGTACTCGCTGGATTACGCTAGGCTCGAAAGTGACTTTCCTTCAGCCAAAGATTCGCAAGGTTACCTGGGGTGAAGAAAAACCCGTTGCAGTAAGTACGAATTTAAGTAACCTGATTATAACAATAACGAAACACAATTTTCAATAACCTAACTGTTCGAAGCCTCTACTAAAAGGTGACAAAGAGTTCAAACTCTCTGTTTCATTTTTGTATATCTTGTTTTGGTTCTCTCTATATATAGTTGCTCATTTCCCCTTGCTGGGTGCTTAACACACGTCCTCCAATTAACCCTATCTGGCCTGGGCTTTTTGGGACCTGTCCTGGCCTGGGGGGGGGGGGCCGAAATGACCCCCCCTAATTATTTTTCTTACCCCTTGAGCTAGGGGGCTGAAAGTTATTAATATATACCCTTGGGTCAAGCTCTACCAGAAAATGTAAAAAATCCAAGATGGCCTCTTTGATGACGTCACAGTGACGGCATTTTCAAAAACGGCATTTTTTGGTCGATTTTTCGGTCAGATTTTCCGAATTTTTTATTTTTGCAATTTCTCCACAAAAGCTGCATGAAAAATTAGCAAATATTAATGTGATATGAAATAAAATAGTTTTTGCCCACTTTTCATCGCGGAAAAGCAGAAATTTTGAAGAAAATATGACAAAAAATCACTTGGCCACCATCTTGAATTTACCCATGATCCTCTGCTCGGGGGTTATGCAAATAGACTCAAAATGACCCGAGTAAGATAGACTATAAAGTCACGGAGTTTCAGCTCTCCATTTTTTGCCGTTCCGGAGATAGTGCAGAAAGTTTGGTAGGGAGGCCATAATGCCCCCCCCCCTCCCCCCCATGCCAGGTAGGGTTAACGCGCGTTCTCCAATTAACACAATATCTGCATTTCCTCTCACGAGAAATTGTTTCCTGTGAATCACCAGACTTTCAACGGAATTATCATGTGTGGATATGTTCGAAATGGCGTACAGCTACGTTAGAATGGTATTGTTGAAACACCAGGTAATGAATTTTATATCTGATGGTGATCAGTATGGTGAAGAGACATCCCAGCAAACTCAAAAGTCACAGAGATATGACCATTTTGACTATATATACACATGTACCAGATGTAGAGTTCCATAGTGGTGAAGAGTTGTTAATACACTCTTAAATTATAAGTGTTGTATTTAACATTACATGCATAAATGTCCTAGGAGAGACAACATTATATAAAGTTTTATATTTATAACACCCTCGGAAAGTGAACAAAGTGGCGTATCCAAAATTAGAGTGCTATATCAGAAGCAATACAAAGCTGCACAATGCTGAATTTAACACATGTAAAGTGTTATATTGCTTCTGATACAGCAATATAATTAAGAAATAATTGCTTGGTTGCTTCGGTAAAATAAGTAAGATAGATCGCGATGCAATAGGATGAATCTAAGTTTTGTCACGAAGGCTGTAGACCTGAGTGATCAAATGTGACGACCGCAGTAAACAAGCAATTATTTCTATTCCATGCAAAATTGGGCAGAATTGTGGAGATTTTCGTGCAAAGGAGTATATTTTATCATGTAATTACAAGATAGCACGCCTATACTCGACAAAAGATGCATTGGTCCATCAATTAATCGCAGCAGACAACACCTGAAAGTCGCGTGGCCGAAATCGACACGGGACGAGTCCACACTATGACAGCTACGGACATGCTAAACCGCTTTTAATGTTCAAAATGACGAAAAAACAATGTTAACAATTACCAATAAATTTCAAGAATATTCCATCAATAGCGTGATCCTTGGACTTTTAAATTACTGTGGACCGTGTACTTCATATACACTGGTCATTTCATTTTTGTATGTCTTGCTTTGATTCTCACTACAGTTGCTCATTCCACCTTCCCGGGTGCTTAACACACGCCCTTCAACTTACACAAATCGTCCAAATCGTATTTGGATTAGGACCATTCTGGAACATAGTCACATGATAAATGGTAGTATGTCGTCCAATATAGGACAGAAATCTTGATACTTTTTATCAATCTTAAAATATACAGCCGGTCAGAATATGTTTCACTGTGAGATCTTCGTGGCATGGAACACACCGTTCTTTTTTTAGTAAATGTGCGTGAGTTAATCATGATGATCGATGCACACTTCATTCATAAATTCGATATGGGTCATAGAGAATTCCCCTGATTGGTCGTAACCATGGTGGCATCACTTATTGACCATAACCATGGTGGCATCACTTATTGGTCGTAACCATGGTGGCATCATTTATTGGTCGTTACCAAGGTGGCATCACTTATTGGTCGTAACCATGGTGGCATCACTTGTGTTATTGGTCTTAACCTTGGTGGCATCACTTATTGGTCGTTACCATGGTGGCATCACTTACTGGTCGTAACCGTCAGTATAACGTGACTGAGTGGGGTGTCATGTCTGCCTACGGCATGATATTTCGGTGGGACAGCAGTATAAAATGTCAACATTAGATCTGCTCTGTTACAAGTAGGTATACCCCCGCCCCTTCCACTCCCCTCCCTTCCCTTCCCCGTCGTGATATAGCTGAAAAAATGTTGAAAGCGACGTTAAACCCTATTCACTCACTCGTCACCGTATATAATAGGGTTAACACCGATGCCCATCAAGAACCCATCGGGCCAGAAGTGCTCTTCAATACACACGTATTGAAGATCAATTAACGATTAGCACGCAGGGGTAAAACGGCTTCGACTGATTCCTCAGTTACTAGTAACAGCTTCGAGGCAGCGCAAAAGTGAAAAAAGGCCAATGTAGTGTTCCTCATGAGCCATTAGTTTCCCATTCGCTGTACTTATACCAAATTCCCTGCTAATTTTTGTCTTGTTTGGAAATGCGGAAATTATCGAAAAACGATAAATGATACAAAACGACAATATAATTCCAAATCCTATAACTAGGCTATGAATGGTCATATTCTAGTCAATGAAATATGCTCATATTCAGTATGATTTCAAATTGCCTAATATTTGTGTTGCG
This sequence comes from Hanleya hanleyi, assembly GCA_036873755.1. NCBI lineage: Eukaryota > Metazoa > Mollusca > Polyplacophora > Lepidopleurida > Hanleyidae > Hanleya > Hanleya hanleyi. The sequence goes on from JAVTVY010004532.1 coordinate 32,735, forward strand.
CATAATTAATATATCGTTATTTTCATGTTTTATTTCAACTTCTGTTGATGTTTCTATGCGGCAAATAGCAACCAGCGACTTGGCCGACGGAATCGCAGATTGAACATCAAAGGGGCAGGCCGTGATATTGGCTGCAGGCTAGGATACCTTATGGTGATTTATAAGTAGATGTATTTATATCTAATTGATGTGATAACTCTGAAGTACGATTGTAAATGATAACAGTAATTGTTGAAAATTGGAATAGGCCTTTACTAAATCACTATGGCAGTGAACTGATATATGTTCAGGTACGTGATCTTATTGTTTGATTCGACACATCTGTGACATGCGAGTGGCTTTCACCGCTGTCATAGTTTCGCTTCAGAACCCAGTTGCAGTTTTGATTAACCAGTATTACTCGCGCGCACATCGATTGCGCAGCTTCCTTTGGTCATATCCGGTTTACATGTACACTTTACAAGTTCGTGTACTTTATATTTACGTTAAATTTAACGTCTTAACTTCCTATCGTTATTTATGTTCAAAAAATATTTATAAAAATTTTAAAAAAATAACTTTATATATAGGCCCTATTTATATCGTTTTATATATATTTACAAAGGTTTTAACTATATATTTGTCTTTGACAATATTGTCACAAACGGCGACTTTATATTTTGGTTTCACCTCTATATATTTGTCGTTGACAATATTGTCACAAACGGCGACTTTATATTTTGGTTTTAACTCTATATATTTGTCGTTGACAATATTGTCACAAACGGCGCCTCATACGCCTGCGATGTATGATGATATGCTATGCCATGTCCTCGATGTTACCGATCACATGTTGTTTTCGGCCGGAATGCTTACAATCTACCTAACGGACTTTCTTTTCTAATATACATTGGTATTTTCATAGGTGTAAAATTTCAAAGAGCAAGAATTCAGAAATCAACCAGCTCCCGTTCAAAACGCGCGAGTCTTTCATTGGCCATTTCTTACTTTGTTATGAATATAACCACACTTGGGTTATATCTCCCTTTGCCAATTTACTTATCGATGCAGGACTGGTCTAATTTTACCTTTGCTGATCAACAAGCCGCTGAGATAACCATCAGGTGCTTGAGCGGTCTTTACTCCTGTAATTGTATCCTCGACCCTTTGATCATGTTGTACAGAATTCGATCAATCCGCCAAAATGTGCATTTTGATTTCCCAGCCTGCCATCTAAAACGAATGAAAACCCGAGGGGTTCAAGTCCCCCGACGTTGAAACAATTGATTTGACTTGGAACCGTAACTTTCATTACCCAGCATGCAGAGCAATCCCAAGTGAGATCCAGGTATCCACAATTACCGAATTTGTCCTAATCCGGCCAGGATTTCATTAGATATTGTATGAAAACAAAATTTCAACTTGGCCCGCAGGTGGCGACACCTATCGACAGCTTAGTGTGAAAAACAATCCCAAGTCTTGAGGCGAAGTACCCTCATACAAAATTTTAAAAGAATCCGTTCAGTTTTTCAGGAGTTACATGTATTGTCCGGAAAGTCTGACAGATGCAAAAGTTTAACTTGGCCCCCAGGTGGCGCCATCTACAGGAAGATTGGCGTGAAAACAATCCCAAGCGGGATCTTGAGGTGAGGTACCCACATACCAAATTTGAGAAGAAATCATTCAGTTTTTCTAAAGTTATTGTCTGGAAACGAAACTTTAACTTTGACCCCCCAAGTGGTGCCACATAAAGGCGAATCGGTGCGAAGAACAATCCCAAGCGAGATTTTGAGGCGAGGTACTCACATACCGAATTTGAAAAGAATCCGTTCAGTTTTTCAAAAGTTATTGTCTGGAAACGAACTTTTAACCTCCTAGGTGGCGCCACCTACAGGCGGATCGGTGCGAAAAACAATCCCAAGCGAGATTTTGAGGCGAGGTACCCACATACCAAATTTGAAAAGAATCCATTCAGTTTTTCAAAAGTTACTGTCTGGAAACGAAATTTTAACTTTGCCCCCAGGTGGCGCCACCTATAAGCGGATCGGTGCGAAAAACAATCCCAAGCGAGATCTTGAGGCGGGGTACCCACAAACTAAATTTGAAAAGAATCCGTTCAGTTTTTCAGGAGTTATTGTCCGGAAACAAAGTCGGACGGACGCACGGACGCTACGACACACGGACGAACCCCAATACTATAGTCCCCCTTTAGCCCTTCCGGCGTCGGGGGACAAAAAGTGGCAACAACGGTAAAAGAAGGAATGCCACACTATGAACAGACAGAGGATCAATCAGAAAAGTTCTTAAATCCCCTGTTTCTTCTTTCGTATTCTGCATTTGCTTCTTCCGCTTAATCATTTTCTCCAGTTTTAGTTTCCGTCGGATAACATTTGAATGCCTTCATCAATCAACTTCAAACTTGTGGTGCATATTGCCCCTGTCTAGGGGAAGACACTTATTGTTTTTCAGCTCTTTCCGAAACTGGGAACTGGGTTTTTATCAACAATTTCCCTTACATGCAAATTTTTCTTTTGTTTAATATTTTTCAATCAACTTCAACATTTGTTGTGCATATTTCTTCTGTCTAGGGGAAGACACTTATTATTTTTCAGCTTGGTCCGAAACTAGATAGTTGTATTTTATCTACAAATTCAATTATATGCAAATTTTCCATCTGGTCCTGCAAAGTGGCTGTCTCTGTTTGGCTGCTAATTTCCTTATTCTCATTTGCATAGAAAAAATGCATAACGATTGATTCACAGCCAAGAAAGATCACTGCTGGGGGTCAAAATAACCCTGACCACTGGTCCAATGCATGACCTCTGAATCAATTTGCACCTGAAGTACAGTCAGTGCCTGTATACAGCCATGCCGTTCAGTCATGTACAGTATGGTGATTTTAGGACCGGGAACATGTACAGTTATATACATATCTCCCACAAATGAATTTCACATAGACAGTGGTCTTGTAGATTTTAAACCAATGACATAAATTCATTAATTCAAGAATATCTCAATGCTATCTCCAGCAGCTACAGGTGACAAGATCATGTGATTTTGTGCCGATCCAACTATGGGTGGCTCCAGCTGGGGGCAAAGTGAAAATTTCATTTCCACACAATAATTCCTGAAAAACCAAACAGATTTTTCGCCGAATTCGGTAAGTGGGTCCTTTTCCTCAAGATCTTGCTCTGATGGATGGTTTTTCGTGCCGATCTGTCTCAAGGTGGCGCCAGGTTAAAATTGCATTTCCAGACAATAACTTTTGAAAACCTGGAGGATTCTTCTCAATTTTGGTGTGTGGATACCTTACTTCAAGATCTGGCTTAAGATTGTTTTTTCGTGCCGATTCAAGTAAAGGTGACGCCAACTGGGATGTTATAATGTTTCCAGACAATAAGTTTTGAAAACCTGGACTAATTCTTTCCAAATATATTGATATGTAACATCTCGCTTGACATTGTTTATTCATACCGATCCGCATATAGGTGGCGCCACCTGGATTCAATTTAAAATTGCATTCCTATACAATAACTTTTGAAAACTTGAAATTTGGTATATGTGTACCTTGCCTGCAGATATCGTTTGAGATTTCATGCTGACCGGCTTATAGGTGGCGTCACCTGTGAGCCAAGTTTGCTTTTTGGTAAAACTGAACAGATACAATTCTGTATTTCCATTTTCCGGGAATCGTGCTTCAAGATCTTGGTTGGGATTGTTTTTCGTGCCAATCTGCCTATGTATGGTGCCACCTGGGGACCAGGTCAAAATTGAGTTTCCAGACAATAACTTTTGAAAACCTGAACGGATTCTTTCCAAATTGTATGATATGTGGGTACTCTCCCCCAAGTTATCGTTTTACTTTATTACTCTCTTTATAAATAATGAATGTTTCCTTTAATTAACATGCAAAAGAGATGCCTCCTCGATCGTATTCGATCGACAGTATCTAGTTTTGTTTCTGTAACTAACCCCTTACAGATATATCACAACTCAACGTACCATGAAAATGAATTTTATTGATGTAATAGGCACAGATGTAAATAACAGGAACAATGTTTTCCCGAAATCTCTGGTTGCATGATAATGGGGTATTTGCACTTTAATTGGTTAATCACTGGATAATGTGGTGTTTTTGTTGTAAACTTTATTTTATTGTTCTTTATGGGCAGTGGGATTGTGGGTAAGTTATTACAACTTATGACCCACTCCCCCTACATTGTAGACTTACGGCGGCTGGATAATTCCAGTATAATATATAATAAACTATACATTTCAAGTTTTGTCTTCGCTTGGACATGATATACAGTAATTTACATATTACACTGAGCAGAATATCTGATAAAAGAAGACAGGAGTAAATGAGGAGGGGAGTGGGATAGTATGCCGTAGAATATCCTTACACGTGCGAGCATTTGAAGAGTTTCCGTGATTGTTAAGTCAGATTAAATCGTTGACTGCATGTCTTTGATAAATTTGACAATGTTGTCTAACCTAGAAGGCGACCGGCGATGCCACGACACGTGTCTGGCCTAACGAGCTCCGGTTCGTCAATGTCGGCTCATGTCTGTATCCGTAATCCGTAAAACTTAGGGGAAATAAATTCTCCGGATGGAGGTATAAACGCAAGCATCTCCCACGATAACGTGGTGATATGGCAGATGACACACCTTCCTTACCAATGAGCAACAATATGGCGGTTTTCTTCAAAACAAGAGATGTGCTGGCGGATGGTGACAGTTTCTTGACTGTACGAGAAATTTGTGATGCGGCAGAAAAAGTGTCGGGATTTAACTCAATTGACGGAGCACAACAAATTGGCGGTTTGTGGAGACTCTACCCGAAAACTAGAGAAGCCCGATTAAACTTACAAGTGGATGGCATCATTGTGCGAAAAAACATCATTCAACTATTGGATAAAAATCCATTTCTCGTGAGGAACACGGGCCAAGAGGTGAGTACGACACGACTGGTCGTCAGTAATGTGCCTCTATCATACTCAAATGAAGATATAGAGAAAACTCTTGTCAATGTGGGGTGTACTCTGCTATCTAACTTGCTATACGAGCGGGACAGGGACGACCGCGGTCAGCTGACGCGTTGGAAGACCGGCCGGCGGTTCATTTATATCGCCGTGCCCAATGAGCCCCTCCCGCAGAAAATACAAGTTGGCCTATTTACGGCATCCTTATACCACAAGGAGCAGAAGAGTCAGTCTGGTCTACAAAAGAAGGACCCGACTTGTTCTAAATGTCTACAAAAAGGTCATCATGCTTCAACTTGTGAAGCTCCAATTAAATGTAGGCAGTGTTTCAAAGATGGCCACAAAGCGGGCGACCCAGAGTGTGACCTTGTCACGGATTTGGACAAACAAAAAAACAAGGAAAGAGAGGTCGAGAAGAGACCGAAATTTACTGACTCTACCGTCGATACCGGTAAGTCCACGCCTCGTCCAGGCAGAGATACGCAGATGGGTGCCTCCCGCTCCTACCAGGGTCTACAGAGGTCTCGCTCCGTGGACGTGATCGTCAGGTCTCCGCCTACCCCTGCCGAACAACTTCGGGGTGCAACAAAAATAGCTAAGATGGATTTAGGCCAAGATGACAAAACTGACGAGACGTGAACTCTTTATCATAAAACACTGACTGTGACCTGTTGATGTTTAATGTAAACTGACCGGATATCGCCCAATGGACTATTGCTTGGATTATGCGGACTAATTGGTGGTTACTTGTTTATGGGTTAACGACTTATGGACTGATTATGGATTATGGCTATTCGAATTCTGGACGGATGACGTATAGGGATTACTCCAGACACAAATGTGTGCAAATATTTTGCAAAGAATGCATGTTGTGTAAGTACACTTCGTGTGCATTAACTCATTCCAATGGATGGGATTACTATCTACAAAAAGTTAACTATTGTCACAAGGGCTGCATATCACTGTTAAAGAGAATAATGTGGGAAAGTGACAGACCTATGTATGTGAAAGATGGCTGGAAATAGCAGTACTATTAACGTTCTAACTTTGAATGCTCAAGAACTCAGAAACAAAAATAAGCGGAGAGCCTTTTTTAATTACTGTAAAACAAATCAATATGATATCATATGTGTGCAAGAGGCATATATATTAGACGCAGATGTAGAGCTGTGGGGAAAAGAATGGGGTCATAACTATTTGTTATTGTGCAGGTACCAACCACAGCAAAGGATTGGTGATATTTAATAGTTCAAAAATGAGCGGGCTGCAAACTAAAGTGTTATATAGGTCGGATAGAATTCTAGCAATTTCAGTTACATTTGAAGATAAATGTATTTCTTTTATCAATGTGTATGCACCCACTACTTTAAGTGAGAAGATCAAGTTTTTAGAGGACCTGAAATATGTCATAGTTAACAAAGTTGAGCCGGTAACTACTGATTATATTATGTTAGGAGACTTTAATATGGTGATAGATAATGACCTGGATATTATATCAGGTAATCCTCACAAAACTGATGAAGTCAAAGCTTTTAATAACGTGATTTTGGATCTGGATCTTTATGATACTTGGAGAATACATCATCAAAACACCAAAGAATACACGTGGTCCAAGAGAAATCCTTTTATTGCTAAAAGGCTAGATTACATATTTACATCGTCAGAATGCTTTACTTCTGTATTAAGTTGTGAGATTGTCTCGGTAGGCACATCAGATCACCGTGGCGTAATAACCGAAATTCAGATTCAAAACAACATCAGCAAAGGTCCGTCGTACTGGAAATTCAACAACACGCTCTTGCAGGATAAGACTGCAATAGAAGAAATTAACAATATCATTGAAAATACAAAGAAAGAGGAAATTACAGATAATCAGATGAAGTGGGAACTTTGCAAGGTTTCTATTAAGGACTGGTGTATGGACTATTGCAGCCAAAAAGTAATTGAGTGCAAGAATAAGTTATGTAATTTAAGAAACCAACTATAGATAAAAACGAAGAAGACTTAAGTAATAATCCAAAAGATCTTGGACTACAGGAGAAAGTTATGCACACTAAGTTACAACTTATAGTCTTCTTGAAATCAATGCAGCCAAGGGGGCACAGGTACGGTCCAGGATTAAATGGATTGAACAGGGGGAAAAAAACAATAAATATTTTTTGAATTTAGAAAAGTCTAGAGCTGCGCAAAAAACCATGACACAACTTAAAGATGAAAAAGGGGATATTATTTTAGATACTAACAAAATACTTGAAACTCAGTATAATTTTTATAATAATCTATATTCCAAAAAAGTAGAATTTCAAAGTGAGCAAGAAAACTTTGAAAAATTCTTGGAAGGTTTGAACATTCCACAATTGGATGAGGCAGAGAGAAATAGCTGTGACGGTGAAATCTTGGTACAAGAAGCCGGAAAAGCACTAATTAAAATGAAGAATGGATCATCTCCAGGTTCAGATGCAGGGCTAACCACTGAATTTTATAAATTTTTCTGGAGTAAAATCAAATTTATGATCGTTGAATCATTCAATGCAGCTGGCGAAAAAGAGACAATGTCTTCCTCTCAAAAACGAGGGATTATTACCCTCTTGCATAAAGGTAATGGTCTTCCTAGGGATGACTTGAGCAACTGGCGTCCCATAACATTAACAAATACAGATTATAAAATATTGGCGAAGGTTCTAGCTAGAAGACTCAACTTAGTAATCGATAACTTAATACATAATAATCAAGTGGGCTTTCTAAAAGGCAGAAATGTCTCAACGCTGTTGAGGACTATAGACGATGTTATTGAGTATATGAACACTTCTAACTCGCCGGGAGTTATTTTGGCAATAGATTACAAAAAGGCATTTGATAGCATTTCCAAAGAATTTCTCATTAAAGTATTTTCATGTTTTGGATTTGGGGAAAGCTTCTTGAAATGGGTAACTGTACTAACACATGATACGGAAAGTAGAATAAATTATTGTGGGTGGTTATCACGACCTATTCAGATTAATAGTGGAATAAGACAGGGGTGTCCATTTTCCCCTCTGGCATTCATTTTAGCTGTAGAATTATTAGCGATTAAGATAAGAGGTAATACAAATTTGAAAGGGTTAAAACTTCCGCTCGTCGTCAATAACGAGAAAAACGTTTTAAAAATTATGTAGTATGCTGACGACACTACCTTATTTCTTTCAGACGAAAACGACATAGAAGAAGCACTCGAGGTAATCAATAAATTCGGGAAATTCTCAGGTTTGAACATTAATCCTAATAAAACGCATGCGATGTGGGTGGGAAGTGCAAAAAATAGAACCGAACGACTGGGTGACATCAAATGGGACAAAAACATAAAAATTCTTGGGGTTATATTCAGTACTTTAGCGAAAGCAGCTGAGATTGAAGGCAACTGGCTCAGTCGTATTGAAAATGTAAAAAGGATAATTAAACAATGGAGCAAACGTGATTTGTCTATTATAGGGAAAATACAAGTAGTCAAAACTTTTCTCTTGTCTCAATTTGTATATCTGATGAACTCCATTACTATTCCAGATAAGGTATTCAAAGAGCTCAATCAAATTTTT